>WNGS01168191.1:52588-100831 GCA_020271785.1 Procambarus virginalis | reverse complement strand
TTTATTTTATGAGTACCTTGATGGACCTGCGCTCCCTTCGTTGCCTTGACTTTCGAACGAACTGCAGTCTCTGTACAGCACTCGTCTTCCAGCACGGCGAATAGGTTGGAAGTCTTCATGACATTGTAGGCGGCTTTGTCAGAGTCTTCTTAAGACCCCTGTCTACGACATTCCAAGACAACGACTTTCTACTGCCGATCTCTCCCTTTGCTTCGTCTTGACGTGTTTCATATGTTTAGCTCCTGCATCTGTCGTAGCTCCTCCTGCTCCTCCAACTCAGTCCTCAGAGCTCCACATAGTTTCCTCACTACACCTTCCATCCATTTTCAGTATTGACACAATTGGATCTCAGCTAACACACAATTTCACTGTGACTGACTGACTTTCCAACTAATGTAATTTAAGCTTTGTCAATCTTTCTTCATATGACAGGTTTCTAATTTGCGGGATTAACTTTGTCATCCTACGCTGGACGGGTTCTACTTAATTTATATCCATTGTATAATACGGCGACCAAACTCAGCATAATCTAAATGGGGCTAACCAGAGCAAGATATGTCTGAAGAACAACACCAGGTGTCTAATTACTAACGCTTCTATAATAAATAAATCCCAGTGTCCTATTTGCCTTATTACGAACATTTAGGCATTGATTTTTGTTTTTAAATTCTTACTAGTCATAACTTCCAGATACCTTTTGCAGTCCGACTTTGCACATCTCAACACCATCTAGCTCTATCTTGTAACTCTATCATCATTGCCTAGCCTCAGAACTTTACATTTGTCAGCATTAAACTGCATCTGCCAATTTTTTTTACCATTTCAGAACCCTATTTAGACCGTCTTGAAGTGATAGTGAGTCTTTTTCCGTGTTTATTTCCTTGCCGATTTTTGTATCATCGGCAAATTTGCAAATATTGCTGCTCAAACCTGAATCTAAATAATTTATATATATTATGAATAACAGAGGTCCCAGGACAGAGCCTTGAGGCACTCCACTTACAACATTTTCCCACTCTGACTTAACCCCATTTATACTAACTCTTGTTTCCTTTGGTATAGCCATGCCCTAATCCAACTTAATATAGAACCCCCAATACTTCTATCTTTTTAGAACCCCCAATATAAGCTTCTATCATTTTAATAAATCTTTCATGTGGCACTGTATCAAAAGCTTTGCTAAAGTCAAGGTACACAACATCACAAACCTTACCACTATCAACTGCCTCAACTATGCTGGAATAATATGATAGCAAATTTGTTAAACATGAACGGCCATTGTAAAACCAGTTGTGAATCATTTATTATTTATGTTTTTCAGGATTTTATCATTTTCTAGGGCCTGACAGCTGAGTGGACAGCGCTTCGGATTCGTAGTCCCGAGGTTCCAGGTTCGATCCCCGGTGTAGGCGAAAACAAATGGGCTGAGTTTCTTTCACCCTGATGACCCGGTTAACCTAGCAATAAATAGGTACCTTGGAGTTAAACAGCTGCTACGGGCTGCTTCCTGAGGGTGTGTAACAAAAGGGAGGCCTGGTCGAGGACCAGGCTGCGGGGAGCTAAGCCCGAAATCATCTCAAGACAAGCTCAAGATAAGGATGAAGATGAATGGTATTTGCAATTATCGATTCAAGTAACTTTCCCACAATATACGTTAAGCTAATTGGCCATAATTTGACACAAGTGAGCTATCTCCTTTCTTGAAAATTGGTAACACATTAGCAACCTTTCACGACTCTGGCACTCTGCCTGACTCCAATGATTTATTAAATACTAGCTGTACCCGGCCACGCTTGCTGTGGCTCAGAAACGCAAGTGCGTTGCTGAGCCACAGCAACCTTCCCCTGTTTCCCAATCCTCCCCACCATTCCCCCCCTCCCCTGTCCCCTCGTCTTCCCAACCGTCCTCACTCCCCCACTCCTCGTCCTCCCCACTATTCCTCCCTCTGTCACTTTGTCCTACCCCATCTCTTTGTCCTCTCCCACCATCCCCACTCCCTCGTCCAATGCATTCCCAAATGATCTGATGTTCCCATCACTGAATTATAAGAAAAACTGTTAAAAACGAAACAAAAAATAAAAAAATAAAAATGAACTATACTCATGAAATAAATGGTATGGTAAACAACACAGCTCAATTCCAGTGCAAAGTCACACAAAATAATTATATCAAAATGAAAATAAATCGAAATCAATGAAAGTTCAATTTATCAATGAAATGAAAATGCTGAAATTTAATCGTAACATATTTAGTATAACGTATGTTGCTCTTACGTGCACAGATGGTAGTGTTTAATTAAAAAACCATGTTTTTCCTGTCACAGGTGTGCGCATTCTCTACTTTTTGTGATTCACAAATGAATGGTATGGTAAACAACACAGCTCAATTCCAGCGTAATGTCACACAAAATAATTAAATCAAAATTGAGATAAATCGAAATCTTTGAAATTTAATTTATCAATGCAATCGGTAACATTGAAATGGAATCATAACATATTTAGTATTGCGTGTGTTCCTATTAGGTGCAACAGATGGCGCTGTTTTTCAAAAAAAGCATGTTTTTACCTGTCAAAGTGTGGCATCTATATAGTAGGTATATAAAAACATGCGCCAATTCGAATCAAACGTTGTATCAAAATTTCAAAGCAATCGGTGAAGAACTTTTGGAGATTACAGCATGTGTTGCTCTTACGTTCAAAAGATGGCACTGTTTTTCAAAAATGCATAGTTTTTCCTGTCCACAGGTGTGGCATCTCTACTTATACTCACGAAATGAATGGTATGGTAAACAACACAGCTCAATTCCAATGCAATGTCACACAAAATAATTAAATCAAATGAAAAAAATCGAAACCTATAAAAATTTAATTTATCAATGCAATCGGAAACATTGAAATGGAATTGTAACATATTTAGTATAGAGTGTGGTGCTCGTATATACAACAGATGGTGCTGTTTCTTAAAAAAGAATGTTTTTACCTGTCACAGGTGTGGCATCCATACTTATACTCACAAAATGAATGGTATGGTAAACAACACAGCTCAATTCGAATGCATTGTCACACAAAATAGTTAAACAAATTAAAATAAATCGAAATCTATGAAAATTCAATTTATCAATGCAATTGGAAACATTTGAAATGGAATCGTAACATATTTAGTAGAGCGTGTGTTCCTACTACATGCAACAGATGGCGGGAAGTACCTAAGCGAATTCTGGTTGTGGGAGATTCTCAAGTGAGGTATTTGGATAGAGCTTTTTGTGCCAGAGATAGGGGGGAACAGGTTAAGGGTTTGCCATCCGGGAGCAAGAATTGGTGGTGGAGGTGTCGGGGTCCAAGGCCCGGAAACAGTTGTGAAACTTGCGAAAGGGGGGGAGTAGTGGAACGCAACACACGAGAATCGTGCTCATGCGAGTGTGGAAGTGACGACGAAGAGCACCCGCCAGTAGGATAGGGGGTTAAAGGCGCAGTTGTTACACAAAGATGGAGCCACTCCAGGTGTTGAGGTGGACACCATTGAGACTTGAGGTTCAACGTTGCCACAGAGGAGGGAGGGGAGCAGAGAGGGGCAGTCGGAAGAGTCAGAGGAGCAGCTTGTTCTGGGCCCAATGTAGCGGGGGCTACAGAGCCTGGCCTTCCATCACAGTCCAACTCGGGGGCCTGGTGGCCCACCCAACGAGTCTGAGATGTTAAAAGAGGGTGAGATATATATATGTATATAAACGAACAGGTAAACATTTCATTCATGAATAAGCCCCCATACCCACCATGGAGCCACAATCAGAAGACAGGATACCCGACAAGACAGGCCCCTCCCCACCAGGGTTGCATCATGGGTATACGCCCTGCAATAACCACCTTAAGAACCGTCATTCCATCAAGATCGGGCTCAGCAACGAAGGCAAAGATTGACAATAAAAACGTCCCCTCTCACTCATCAACGTTGGGCACCGCAGTTTTACGGGTGAGAGAGTGTGCCTCCCGCAAACACCCGGCCACGAAACAAAAGAAGACATCTGAAAGAATAATCAAGAATGGCAAAAACTTGGCACGAAATGACAAACAGAAAAGATAAGAAGGGGAGGAAAAATGAAACATAAGGAAGAGGAAAAGGCATCCAGCACAATTCGTGAAGACCGCAGCAGGAGTGTAAGGCTCTAAAAGGATAGACGACTGTCCTATGGAGCATCACACTCCGGCAGCCGCCCACTGAGCTCCCTAAACGACGAGTGTTGATAGCAAAAAATCGCCGAACATGAAAGCTCCTACGGCAGCCAGTTGTTGTTTTAGATTCAAGAACTCTGAACAAAAAGTTCCAAGCAGTACAGGCTATGGTGAGCCCGTCGTACTCACCTGGTACAGGATATGTGACCACGGCCAGTGAGAAAAGGAATCAATTATTCTTCCAATGTTTCCTTTGAATGTACACACGTGTCTGGTTAGCAACAGTTCTTGTAGTTTTATTAGTAGTCTATTTATTGTAGTCTAGTTATTTTTTTAAAGAAAAAGATTTTCTGGTATCCGTGTTAAAGACATTCCCGGCAGAGAGAACAGCTGACCCCAGATAAACCCACATGCTTAACATTAGAGATCATACTTCCTCATTTTTAACTTATCATTTGCGTTGGAATTTGGCCATGATGAAGGGGGCCAATGGGTAGTTTTTTTTTAAATTGTTCTATTTCAATCAATTTTTTTGACGAGTTGTATATGAAAAGTGTTTCATCTGGTCCAAGTCTCAGCGTCGTAGCATAAATAAGAAGGGAGAAAAAATATTGATTTATATGTCAAAATTTTTCCAAAATGATCAAAAACGATTATCAAACACAAGTGTCAACTGAAATCATGTCTATGACTCTCAGCTATCACAATAGCATATATTAAAAAAATTATAATTAGTTTTATTACAGAAAAATTAAGTTAAATTTCTTTTGTCTTTTCAATTTTATTTTTCTTATTTATTTATCGGACGATTTGCATGAAACTTATACACCTGGCGGAACGTAAGCCTATCTGTAAGATGCCAATTTTGGAGTAAATTGGTTGATGTCAACCTCAGCCACAGATGGCAACACCTTAGACTTTATTTTTTACTGATTTATTTCAAGTAACATAAACGTTCATATAACTCTTTCATTTTTTATTCAATTTACATGAAACTTACACCTTATATGTAAAGTTTATGTCTCTAAATTCTGGGGCCAGCGTTTTTTCCTAAGTTCATTTATTGATTTTATAATAGCAATAAACATGTTACATTTGCATATTTTTTGAGGGGGAACTTTGACTATTTGTATTAGTAAACCTAAACATGTTTTGGAAAATCCCCAGTCTCAGATCCTTTATTATATGCTAATGTGTCAGAAAAGTGTCATAGAATGATTATATCTGAAACGTGTTGTTGTATATACACACAAATGAAGAAAATGTATAATATTCGTTGAAAAAAACAAAAAATAAATCTCCCTTTCTATTTAGGCTGCAGTACTGAAACGTGAAACAATTGCAGCCCTTTTCATATACTACTAGTCAAAAAATATTGGTTGACATTGATCGAAGTTTAAAAAACTAACTAATGCCTCCTGAAGTAGCAGTAGAGGACTCACGTTCCAGAAACCTGTGCATCATTAAGTTACAACTATGACCACACGTTTCCAACCATAGAAAGAAAATCATTTCCGAAAGTGTCGACATAATAAACAGGGCATAGAGACCATAGAGACGATGCACAATAATATCGCCATCGTTCATCATGCCGAGGAACATTGTCCACAAGGATAACTTCAGCTCCAGAACGTTGTTCGTGGCACGGTAGCAAGCATCGTCTTCAGTAACGAAAATTATTTAAGGACTTTGTACATTGTAGACAAGTCCCCCCACCTTCCCCAAAACCCCGTCACGAAAAAAGAATTAAATGGACATTCATATATTTTTCTCTTCTTATTATGAGTGCATTAGTGGTGTCACAATACCAAAATAATTACTTCCTTGACAGGTTTGCTTTGTCAAAAATTTCAGAACTTCTCTGAGGACAATCGTCGCCTCGTCTGCGGTAGTCTCGTTTCCATCCACGCTTGTGTTAGTGCCGGTTAGAAGGGGAGTGCCCGTGGCGACTGTCTGCGCAGCGGCTCCCTTGGTGCTCCACGCCAGCGCGCACACCACCACAAAGCGAGAGTAGAGTGTGGCAACCATGGCTACCTGCTGGCCCCTCGTGGCGACTGCCTGGCACCTTCCGTCACACAACACCAGGCTCTCTGTGGGAGAGGAGAGGAAGTTGTTGCCATAAACTGTATGGGAGAGGAGATGAGATTGTTGCCATAAACTGTATGGGATTGGAGAGGAGGTTGTTGCCATCAGCTGTATGGGAGTGATACATGTCACACAGCCCATTCTCCTAAGGTTTCCCCAACGTCAAGAAACTGTCGTACTAAAGTGCCCTTATCCTAACCTACCAGAGGTGCCATGTTACGTGAGGGATAATGATTGGAGATATTTACTATTAACAATTCAACTGCTGGTTTAGGCACAAATCCTCATTGCCTTCAACCTCGTTCTGACAGTTCCTGCAACGGCGCTGGAGCCACTCGTATTGGCGTTTGCCTTTCCATTGAAGACTTTCAGTGCTGCGGAGAGGTGGGATCTGCTGCATGAGTAACAGCTTCTCCTCTGTATCAACCTACCCTGGCTTTGTGCCCTGGAGAGGCCACTCTAGACCGACAACCAGAGCGCAACTCCATAGTCCCCTGAGACCGATGGATTCCTACTACTACTACTACTACAAATACTTAGAAACAAAGCTAGAAATTTGTAATTTATATTAATTAGAATATGTTTTCAAAGTTATTCACGTGACGGAGGCCACATCTCCACTACAGTGTAACCATCTCCACTAGAGTGTAACCATCTCCACTACAGTGTAACCATCTCCACTACAGTGTAACCATCTCCACTACAGTGTAACCATCTCCACTAGAGTGTAACCATCTCCACTACAGTGTAACCATCTCCACTACAGTGTAACCATCTCCACTACAGTGTAACCATCTCCACTACAGTGTAACCATCTCCACTACAGTGTAACCATCTCCACTACAGTGTAACCATCTCCACTACAGTGTAACCATCTCCACTACAGTGTAACCATCTCCACTACAGTGTAACCATCTCCACTACAGTGTAACCATCTCCACTAGAGTGTAACCATCTCCACTACAGTGTAACCATCTCCACTACAGTGTAACCATCTCCACTACAGTGTAACCATCTCCACTAGAGAGTAACCATCTCCACTACAGTGTAACCATCTCCACTAGAGTGTAACCATCTCCACTACAGTGTAACCATCTCCACTACAGTGTAACCATCTCCACTACAGTGTAACCATCTCCACTACAGTGTAACCATCTCCACTACAGTGTAACCATCTCCACTACAGTGTAACCATCTCCACTACAGTGTAACCATCTCCACTACAGTGTAACCATCTCCACTACAGTGTAACCATCTCCACTACAGTGTAACCATCTCCACTACAGTGTAACCATCTCCACTACAGTGTAACCATCTCCACTACAGTGTAACCATCTCCACTACAGTGTAACCATCTCCACTACAGTGTAACCATCTCCACTACAGTGTAACCATCTCCACTACAGTGTAACCAATACATACGACACTCATCAACATAACCATCTTCACTACACATTATGCTCATCACTTTATCTTCTCTACACATTCTTCATCACTTCTATTCACCTATACCACACACATCCATCATCACTCGCCATGATGGGGAGTGTGTGTGATAACGGACATTAGGAAAGTGAGCGTCTTGGTACTGTACTCCAACATCGATGGGATTACTAATAAAGAAAGTGAACTGGCCGAAAGAGTGCAGGAAGTGAAGGGGAAGAGAACTATCAGGAGAAAGCGCCAAGCCATTACAAATATGTAGCCATTGGAAGGGATCATGATAAAGATTTGGGAGGGGATATAGGGAAGAAATGGTGCCTAACCACTTAGATGGTCGGGGATTGAACGCGGACCTGCATGAAGTGACACCGTTGTCCTACCGTCCAGCCCAAGTGGTTGGACAAAGAAAAAAACAGATGTAATAGGACTCACAGAAACGATATTGTCAGGCACCATAGCAAATGCAGTGTTTCTTCAAGGCTACTATATAAAAGGAAAGAGAGAGAAGGGAAAGAGGAGGAGGAGTGGCTCTGCTGATAAGTAAGGACTGGAGTTTGAAGAGATGATATCCCGGGCTGTGAAGGATTCAGAGACTACATAATAGGAACTATGACAATGGGTGGACCTAAGATTGTAGCAGTCATCTACAACTCTCCAATAAATGACAGAAGATCCAGACGGGAGTTCGATAGAAACAACATGGCAACCATTAATATAATAGAGAGAGCAACTTCAGTTGCCTGCAGAAATGGATCCAGAATCTTAATTATGGGTGACTTCAACCACGGAAGATAGACTGGAGAATGGAGAAGCACATAAGGTGCAGGTACATGAAGAGCCATAAGCTCTTGGACGTGGCAGTAAGAAACTTTGAGCCAACATGTCAAGGGACTCACAAAAATGAGAGGCAACGACGAACCAGCTAGACTACCTGATATTCACCTTGAACGAGTCAGACATAGGGAAATCAAATTTGAGCCTCCATGGAAATGAGTGACCTCAACGGATTGACATTTGAGTATCTGGTGGGAGGTAGGAGTAGCCTATCCAAGGAAGGGATCGGAAAGGAAAAGGTTGACTTACCGAACAGGAAAATATGACGGGATGAGGAACTTTCTAATAGGAATACCATGGGAAACAGAAAGACTGTACAAGATATGATGGACTACGTCATCCAGAAGTGCCAGGTAGCTGCAGACAGCTTTATCCCGGTTCAAAAGGAGAACAATGAAAAGCAACAGAAGAATCCATAGTTCAATCAGGAATGTAAGGTAGCGAAGTAATTGAGTATAAGAACATGGAGAAACTACAGAAATAACAGAACACCAGAGAGCAGGGAGAGATACCAGAGGACCAGAAATGAGTACCTCAGAGTGAGGAGAGAAGCAGAGAGACAGTATGAAAATGGCATCGGAAATAACGCTAAGACCAAACCAAAACTGCTCCAGACCTGATATGGGTCAAGCCGTTAGGCTGCAGCAAGGCTGCTCTTTATAATGGAGGCTTCCAACATAACTATCATGTAAAATATTAATGCTGGATGAATCTTAGGAAGGATGGTGTCTGGTATACAGCGATATCTGGATATGGTATTATTTCAAATTCATGCAAAATGGAGGTGGAGGGAGGGGGGGGGGGTGAACACGGGTGTTAAAACTCGACCCGCCGAGGGACAGTGAGCAGTCACCTTGCAAAATTTGGCGAGGCTATCGACAGTTACCTGCCCTTTCTTCGAGAACAAACTAACATTGCACACATAAATTACAATAACGTGATATATAAAATAAATGCGTAGGTTCGCATTTTCAAAGCCCTTGTGGATTTGTTCATTTAAACTGACATTCTTTTACATATGTACAAGGATGGGTACTGTTACGTGGACTGTCTAAATCCACTCTCAGACCTCTTTAAGAGTCATACTTTCCCTTGTACATGGCCAGAAGTTACGTATGTTTCGTTTGATTATACTTGAGGGAGGCGAGATGCCGAAAATGTATTTTTTTTAAGTTTCAAGATTGGTGGGGAAGAGGTAAGAGTGAGCTCTGCAGAAAATATGACGGCTCGAGCCGGGTGGGCGGCGACGAAAATCCCGCCCAAATTGTCCTGATGTCAAGACACTGCATCTCCCAGGTTTTTGGAGAATATGATGGTGAACGTGGGGGCGTGACCAATCGGAGAGCCCCCTGGTGTAACATCAGTAACAGTGTGAGGCGGGAAAGCTGCATGTCATCACTGCCTCCCTAGTGGTTAAGGTGGCGGGTCGCGTTTCGTATTGGACCCAGGAGGCGAAGTTTGAGCCGCAAAGAGGGACGTCAACCCTAGCAGTCTCAAGACATTGTAGAGGAATAACCGGTCAACTTCTGGAGGAAGTTTGGGAGTTCTGGACCGGAATAGGTGGTAACAAGAGGCTCCGTGACATCGATGAACGCCTATCTAGAGAGGTGGTCTGTGGGTCGCTCAGTGTGTGTGATACTGGGGAGAGCAATTGGGGGCAGTCCTGGTCAGCGTGACTTGGCTGCGGGGCTACCCTGGCGGAAGCAACTACCATGGCACACTATACGGGAGGAGAGGACCAGTGATCAACATGGGAGAGCAACGGAAGTCTTGGAGACATTTTTCGTACTCCAGTTTATTCATCGAGCCAAGGAGTAACAGTGGTGACCTGCAGTGTAGGTCAGTCGTTGCATCCAGGAGGAGAGCCAAGAGATCAACTGTGGTATATACGAGGGAGAAGAGGAATGAAATTTACAAGAGTCAAGTAGGTAACCTGACGAGCCATCTACCAACCTCAACAAGCTGCTATGACTGAGCGAACATTCTAGCATTAAGGTAGGTTAAATTAACTCCCTGCCCTTCACCTTCACCCTCCTATTCCCGATAGGATGTTAATATGAATTGTTCTATGAACACGAACGAACTTCGAGGTCAACCCCGGAACTCACTGTTCCAGCAACGGCGCTGGAACCAATCGTATTGGCGTTCGCCTTTCCACTGGAGACTTTCGGCGCCGTGGAGAGGGGGGCCTGCTGCATGGGTAACAGCTTCTTCCCCCAAATCAACCTACCTGGCTTTGAACCTGGTGAGGCCACTTCAGACCAGGCTGACACCAGAGCGCATCTCCATCGTCTCCTGAGACTGAAGGATGCCTACTACTACTACTACTACATAAAAAAGCATATCCAACTATCTCATCTTATCTTAGCCCGTTCTTATTACTATTTCTCTGTTCTCTTCCAATCTCTATTATCCTTGCAAGTATTGTTTGAGCATCTAACCTTAACCTGACCTAACAACCCTAACCTGACTAGCCCCAACCTAGCCTACCCTTAATCCCATATATATTTTACTTGTACACTATCCACCCAGCATTTATGTACATATTAACTTATCACACTCCCACCTTATCTTTGCTCAATTTATTTTTTCTCATACTTTCAAATAATTTTATAAGAAGTCTTTTTTATGACATCTAGTCTCTTATATACTTTCTAATACATTTATCAAACTAAGGATTCTCATTTATCTCTCTTATGTTTAATCCCAAGCATAGGTAACAGGTGCATCAGGGTGAAATAAACTCTGCCAATTGTTTCACGCAGGCGCCCGGAATCGAAACACGGGCCACAGGATCACGCGCCAACGTGCTGTCCGCTCAGCCACNAAAAATTATGAGAAGGATTAAGACAGAGGAGGACAGCTTGAGACTTCAAGAAGACCTGGACAAGCTGCAGGAATGGTCGAACAAATGGCTGTTAGAGTTTAACCCAAGCAAATGTAATGTAATGAAGATAGGGGTAGGAAGCAGGAGACCAGATACAAGGTATCATTTGGGAGATGAAATACTTCAAGAGTCAGAGAGAGAAAAAGACCTGGGGGTTGATATCACGCCAGACCTGTCCCCTGAAGCTCATATCAAGAGGATAACATCAGCAGCATATGCCAGGTTGGCTAACATAAGAACGGCCTTTAGAAACTTGTGTAAGGAATCTTTCAGAACATTATATACCACATATGTCAGACCAATCCTGGAGTATGCGGCTCCAGCATGGAGTCCCTATCTAGTCAAGCATAAGACTAAACTGGAAAAGGTTCAAAGGTTTGCCACCAGACTAGTACCCGAGCTGAGAGGTATGAGCTACGAGGAGCGACTGCAGGAATTAAACCTCACTTCGTTGGAAGACAGAAGAGTTAGGGGGGACATGATCACCACATTCAAGATTCTCAGGGAATCGACAGGGTTGATAAAGACAGGCTGTTTAACACAAGGGGCACACGCACTAGGGGACACAGGTGGAAACTGAGTGCCCAAATGAGCCACAGAGATATTAGAAAGAACTTTTTTAGTGTCAGAGTGGTTGACAAATGGAATGCATTAGGAAGCGATGTGGTGGAGGCTGACTCCATACACAGTTTCAAGTGTAGATATGATAGAGCCCATTAGGCTCAGGAAACTGTACACCTGTTGATTGACGGTTGAGAGGCGGGACCAAAGAGCCAGAGCTCAACCCCCGCAAGCACAACTAGGTGAGTACACCACACACACACACACACCACACACACACACACACACACACCACACACACACACACACACACACACACACAACACACACACACACACACACACACACACACACACACACACACACACACACACACACACACACACACACACACACAAACACACACACACACACCCATACACACACACACACACACACACACACACACACACCACACACACACACACACACACACACACACACACACACACACACACACACAAGTAGTAAAGACCAGGCCTATGACGAAGCATTTTGATTTTGTGACGCATGGTCGTAGGCCCCATTTTTTCTCTGACATCCTCAGAGACGCTTCATCATTGGCTCTTCTAATTTTCGCTCTATGCTTCGTCATGAGCCCTGAATTTTCCGTCACTTGTTGTCATAGTTGATTAATTTTTACTGGACCTCGGTATCTCGTAGGCCCCTGAATTTTCCATGGAGATTAAACAGCTCCCTTCCTTCATCCCTAAATGTAGTCACTGAGTAACACGCACAGATACAGCTAATCCCAAAATGTTCAATGACATCGTCGGCCAACCAGTCTTCAACTTCACTCAATAAGTTCGTTTTCTGTGATGAAATATTAAATCCCTTTTCAAAGATTATATCTAGATAAAAGATTATGTATTAAACATAAAAATGAAATTGCAGGCCATTTTTGGGAAGCCATACATATATTTCCACCCATGTTGAACCAATCATTAACGACTGCTATGAAATCAAATAAACTGCAGAGGGTCTATACATAAGTAAGTAATTATCAAAAGAAGGCACCAAGCCGGGTAGGCTATGTAGCACCATCAAATGTGTAGAATAATCAGAGGACGCTAAATATCACCAAGGATGCCAATATGAAAACAGAAACCCATAAGGCGAATGATATCAAAAGTATCTGATTCACCAAGAATTCAATCGAGGGAAAAGTGACCGCGGGGGACGGTCGGAAAGCAAGACACACGCTCGTCCTGGAAATCAGGACATTCAACAAGGATATACACAACTGTAAGAGGGACAACGCAGTTAGGACAACAAGGAGCCGGGCGGCGCTCCATTAAGTGTCCGTGAGTTAAGCGCGTATGGCCAATATGCAGCCTTGCCAGAACTGTTTCCCATCGCCGGTTACGGTGGTAGGAGGAAGGCCTCAGGGACACATTACCCTTAAGAGTACGCAGTTTGTTACCAGTAACAGAAGACCAACAACTCTGCCAACGGGCAAGGATGGAGGAATGAATAACTGGGTAAAAGTCAGAATAAGGAATACCTTTACGGGAGATGGGGCAAGTGCAGATAGCTTCCATAGCGGCAGCGTCTGCACGCTCGTTTAAAGAGACTCCAATATGGCTGGGAACCAAGCAAAACTCAGCTGTCTTAATTTTACTGGAGATAAGAAACAGCCAATGTTGAATCTCGACGACCACCGGATGGACTGGATTAAAGGACTCCAGAGCCATGAGGGCACTGCTAGTCAACTACAACCACAAAGGAGGACTGACAGCGAGAAAGCAGGAGCCGAAGAGCATAGAGAATAGCATAAAGTTCCGTCGTTCAGATGCTAGTCTCTGGTGGCAGGCGACACATATAGGTGTGGTCAGGAAAAACAACAGAGTAGCCTACACTGTCTGCAGACTTAGACCCATCGGTGAAGATGGAAACTGAGCGGGAATGTGATGAAAAGTGTTCGAGGAAAAGGAGTTTCAGAACTATAGGAGGGGTAAAAGCTTTACTGATGTGGGTCAGGGATTTGCATGTCAGGGTCAGGACATGTTCTACATATTGAAGAAGGGGGAACCTCCACGGGGGGCAAGAACGGAACAACACGAGGAAAAATATTAGTAATATTAACGAAAGAGAATGTTGCAGGAGAGACAACCGGACAGAAAGAGGGAGGTGGTGAAGGGGAACAGGAACTATAGGAGGGGAAAAAGTCAAAGCACGACACAGGCGAGAGTGAGGGTGTTGTAAGGACCGCGCAAGATAGCAAAGACAGTAGCGATCTCGGCGGTCCTGGAGAGACAGGAAGCCAGTGTCAACGTACAAACTGAGGGCGGGAGTGGAACAAAAAGCACCAGACCTGAGGCGCAACCCAGTATGGTGCAAAGCATCAAGACGGCGAAGAGTAGAAGGAGAAGCAGAAGAGTAAGCAGGGCAGGTCTATATATAAAAAGCAAGGAAATGACCTATGTTATTCTTCACCTAACTAAAGAATGGCTTATTTGTTCAAATACTTATAGTAGAGACTAATTTAATTGCAAGAAAATGATTGCTAGTGCCCTCAGCTGAAAGATTGTTTATTTATACCTAATATTTAGTACACAGCCAAGGATGGCTTTATCGAGTAAAATAATGAATGAAACAGCCATTTATATGAAACAAAGAAGACAACACAGAGTCTGAACTGACAAGTATCTCATTCATGTAGTATAAATATCTTCTCAGTCCAAAATGCAAACATCATGACCAACGCCCTGTTGAAGTCTCTAAACCACGACCCCACAACATATATATATTTTAAAACTAACAATACT
This sequence comes from Procambarus virginalis, assembly GCA_020271785.1. Taxonomy (NCBI): domain Eukaryota; kingdom Metazoa; phylum Arthropoda; class Malacostraca; order Decapoda; family Cambaridae; genus Procambarus; species Procambarus virginalis. The sequence continues at coordinate 86,048 of WNGS01168191.1, read as the reverse complement.
CGAAGCAACCTGTATCATCGCTCAGGCTTTTCATTATATCTTCCCTTGCTGCTAATCCCTTACACACCTCACTAGCGCTCAAAACATTCCCCCCAACAGCTCCCCTAACCTTGAAAAAATACTATATTTTTAAGGTTGGAATATAATTATTAGGAATAAACTAAGATAATATAACATAAATTCAGGTAGATTAGGTATAAATTTAGATAATATGGCAACAATTAGGCTTTATTAGAGTTAAATTAGAATGATGTGATATTATATTCTTACCTTAAAAATATAGTTTAATTTCGAGGTTAGGGGAGTATATAAAACACCTAGTTATGGGTTAGGGTAAGGAAAATCGGGTTAAGTTAATGGTATAAATATCGTGAATCTTTATCACATTCTTCAGAATATGTTGTAAAATGAGATCAGAGCCATGTATATGAGGTTAGGTTAAAGTTGGATAAGTTAAACTGATGTAGAGAAAATGCTCAACAATTCCACATTTCCATTAACCACTATGAAATAGAGGTTAGACTGGGATGGGTTGGTTTGTATTGATGTGAAAACCACCAAAAAAATCAAACATGGTTAAGAATATGATGCAACATTGGACCAAGATCCTGGTATCAGAGGTTAGGCCCAGGGCGGTTGGGTTGATGCACAAACAACGCTTTCACGTAGGTTCAGTTCGGTTCATATTCAAAACAACACTCTTCTTAGAATTTAGGTACATTATTCAACAAAGATCCAAACAGTTTAAGTACTTGGGGGGATACTTAGGTTATACACTGTTAGGTGTATAACCAAAATTAACACTTTCACAAGAATATGACATATTAAAGGTCAGGCCCAATGTGGATAAGTTGTGGTAATAAGAGGAAAAATTGCCTTGTAACTACACATTCTAAAAATATATATGTAAATTCAGGTCTATGTCCAGGGGGTGGGTTGTATATTGGAAATGGTTTGATGTTATCGGCACTAACAGTGAAATTCAGCTTTGGTTGTAATATGATTAGTTACATTTATTTAAATTCAGTTTGGTGTGTTATAGTTAGGCAAAATTTAGTAGAATTGACTTAAAATGAGATAAATTTGCTTAAATTTAGATTTGGCCGTGTTCAAATTCAAATTCAAAATTCAAATGTTTATTCAGGTAAAACTAAATACATAGAAGATGAGTTACAAACATAAAGTTGCATTTATCGATAGAGCTAGTACATACAATACTTAAAGCCACTAATATGCACAGCGTTTCAGGCAATATTAATGTTAGGTTAGGTTCGAGTTGGATAGGTTAGGTTAGAGTTGGATAGGTTAGGTCTGGTTTGGTTAGGTCTTGTTAGGTTAGGGATGGTTAGGTTAGGTCTGGTTTGGTAGGATTGGTGCTAGAAAAACACATCTGCATATTGGAAATAGCTTAATGAACACAGCACTAGCACCATGAAATGGCTTTGGGAATGGGGTGTGATATGTGGTGACTGGATATTGGAAATACACTAAATTTATATGCAATAGGTAAAACTTGGGTAAATTGGGCTTTGGTTGTGCTATAATACGGTAAATTTGGGTAAATTTGGTGGAACTTGTCTTAAATTAGGAAAAATTCAGGTGAGGACATCTTAAATTTTGCCAACTTTAATAAAACCTAGCTTGGGATGTGTTAGGTCAGGTTAGGTAAGATGTGTAGGGAAGAAGATATAATATCTTAACGGGTAATAAACTGGCTTGTTCAGGAAATAGTGTAAACTAGCCTGTTTGGGTTCGGGTTATAGCTTTTGTAATAGATGGACAAAGGTCACACAGGCTTGTTTGTGAGGATATGGGTACCTATATTTGGTTAGTTTAACTTTTGTTAAGTTGAAATTGGTAAAATTTGGTAGGACAAGTGAAATTTTCCTAGATTTAGTTAAATTTGGATTCTAATAGGATGCATTTTGGTAGGATACAGTAAATATGAAATAATTATAACTGAATTTAGCACTTATCGGTTAAATTTAGTTGGTTCAGCGTAATTTAGTTAACTTCAGCTGTAAATGGATACTGTTAGGTTGGGTTAGAATGGGATGGACCACCTTATGTTGGGATAAGATATTATAGGAATGGGTTGGTCCATTTTAGTGTATATTGAATTTGATAAAATAAATTTTGGCATGATATAAAAATTTGCTTAAATTTGGATAGATTTAGTGATTTAACATAACCCAACATGTCATACCTAACCCAACCTATCCTATCCTAACCCAACCTGTTCTAACCTAGCCTGTCCTGACCTAATATAACTAAGATTAGATCCAATAAGACTGATGGATGGTTTGCCTAAATAAATATGGGTGATATAATTGGACAGGATGTAACAAGGTGATATATTAAATATATTTAAACTATGGATATAAATTGGAAAAAATACTGGTGACAGAACAGTCAAACAGAAATTATTTTGTAAAAATATATATATTGAAATGTGTGTATTTTTATGAGGATTATGAGCTTTGAATATAGCGCAGTAAGATATAGGGCACATATCTGTGAAATTGCATGTCATTTAGGGGGCTATTTTTGGTTAAACTTTGCATGTTATAATTAATGTTGTGCAAATTTATAGAAAATGTCTGTGCAAATTGTGAGGCTGAGAAAACACCAGCTAACTTAAAATGTGTGGTAAAAATTAAGTAAACGACGCCATTTTCTTCTCTTATGAGTGCACAGAGTAAGTGCACCAAGGCTAACTCCGTTAGTATGTACTGTAAGTGTACTTTGTGGTACTATCGATGGACAGTGAATGATTCCAGCTGCCTGATAAAACCACGATGACCATCGAGGAAATTTTATTAAGGAAGATACACACACTGAATGGCTGGCTGTGAGTGGTTCAGGCACCATGTGCCTCCCGCTGATTGGCTCTTTTGAAGAGACAAGGGGACTAGTGTATGGGGGGGGGGCGCCAGTGTAGGCCGCTTCTTGCCTCATTCTGGAGTAGTCATCATGCATCCTTGGATAGATGTAAATTCCGTAATTGCAGCCACAACTATGAGAACACCGTCTAAATGCGACACTAAGTTCTACTCGCTATCCCCATTCCATCATTGCGGTTCCGTCATTTAGAATCCGTTGTCGTGAGGATCACAATTAACAATATTACGAGTGAAATGAGAGATAGAAAGAGATTCTACTAACGTCACGTGATCTCGGCAGAGAGCAACAGACTGCAGTGTTAAGATCCGTGATTATCCACGTCATCCATAGCAATCCGTCAGCCAATTGCTACGTTAGTTGACTAGAAAGAGATAAGTAAATACATCCCAGTGAACTGTAACTTCTTCCGAGTGAAATAAGTTAATTACAGCCATTCCTGTGGACACAGAATTTCCCTCCAACCGTGCCCGCCGCCCCGTGCACCTTATCACTTGGTCACCTCCCTGTGGGCCACCCACAACGTGTGCCTCGCGTGTCCACCACCCTGTGTCACCACACACTCGCTGCTCACCCTCTTGGTTAGAGCGCTCCAAACTCGTCCTTGTGTACAAGACCCTCCTCATCCTCACCCACGCACCAGTGGGGGCGCCTCCATCGCCACACCACCTGGCCATCATACTCCACCTGGTCACTCCACGTGCGAAAATTGCTGAGTAGATCTTCAATCAACTGCAAATTCATCAACTGTATGTATAAATGAAAGAAGACCGGTTTTTATCAATGTGAGTACTCTAAATTTATCTCTATATTTTTGTTTTGTGCATAAATTCCTAGTTTTGATTTGACATCAACCTTCTGACTTGACGTTGTCTCCCTGTCACCTGAAGCGGGTGAGAGAAGCGGAGTAGAGGAACGTTCATTATAATTAACGAATACAGTACGTCTGAGTGATTACTCTAATTCGTCTCTGGTTGAGTTACCCGTAAATTACACATTTAATTAGGATGTATTACTTGTGTAGTATTGTGATACGGTTCAATATTATACCGAGTATTATTATAGACTTTTCCATGTATATGCTTTGATATCGTTCCAGGAGACAACCAGTGGGACAAGTGAGTAAGGGTCGTCTGAGAGATACCTTGAATTATTGGTTATTGTGTGTTATTAATTAATGTCGTTGTGATTATTAATAATATTCAGATTTGTGTTGGGGTATAATTTTGTGCCTTGTGAAACTATTGTGCTGTGATCTGATATATTATTTGTACCGTGTTCTGATAGTCTGCGTGACAAGAATTTATGTAAGCTTTATTAATTATTAATTGAAAATCAGTGAAGTAATTCCATAGAATTTGTGCTAGTTGTATGTGATTGTATTTGTGCAAGTTATGTATTAATTGTGCATATGTTGTAGTTTATTTGTGTGAATTGTGTATTTGTGCTACATGTGTGTTTTATGGGCCGCGGGGTCGTTAAGCCTCGAAATCACCTCAAGGTAACCTCAAGGTAACCTCAAGGTAACCTCAAGGTAACCTCAAGGTATGTATTTGCCCTAGTTATGGACTGAATGTATTTGTGCTGGTTATGTATTTGATTGTATTTAAGCAAGTTGTGTAATAATTATGCAAGATGTGTATTAATTGTGCAAGTTGTGTAATTATATATGAGCAAATTGTGTATTTGGGCCTGTTATGTATTGATTGTAATTGTGCAAGTTCTGTTCTGTAAGTTGTGTATTAATTGTTCAAGATGTGTAATAATTCTGCATGTTTTGTAAATTTGCATTTGTGCAAGTTGTGTACTGTTTGCATTTATGCAAACAGGGTAATAATTATGTAAGATGTGTGTTAATTGTGTATGTTTTGTAATTGTATTTGTGCTAATTATGTATGTTTTATTAGAGATTGTGAACTTATTTATGTATGTTGCGTATTAATTCTATTGTGGAAATAGTGTATTTGTGCTAATAGTGTAATATGCAAATTGTTTTAATTGCTTAAGAGGAACTTATGCAATTGTATTTTGTGAAAATCGTGTATTTGAGTAAGTTCTGTATGTATAATCTTAAAAGGATTCCTGAGCAAGTGTGAAAGTGTATTTGATTTATGTGACAGTGTGTGGGTATTTTGTGAAAGTGGTGTTTATGAAGTTGTGTATTTTGTGTAAGAGCATTTTGAACTAGTGAATTCAAAATATAATTCATTTAAAATATTCTAAGCGAAGCACAGGAACGTATTATACCATACAAATGAATAGATAGAAAAATAATGACCTGAANAAAGGTATTTTTGAGGACCAAGTGAGAGAACAATTCATATTAATAAATTAAAACCTTATCACGCGAGGGAGGAACTAGAGCTGCCTTCAGCAAGTCTAATTCTGACCTGTCTAATGATCCAAGTGATGAGTCAGAGGATGAGGATGACCTCCTGTTAAATCTCATCAGTAGTCAAGCTCAATCTTGTCACCCTATGGTAACAAGGTCGCGAGCTGTACAGTAAGTGTAATGATCTCCCCTAGTCAGGTTTAGTAAAAGTTCATATAATCCTGTAGAGGCAATGGTGTGTAGTTACTGATGTGCATGACTCAGGTAGCATACTTGCCTTGCTCTGGGGTTTCCAACTTCCTATTCCCTCAGAGTAATATCCATGCTTCCGCCATTTGTTGTTGACTGTCTTTCTCAGGTCTGACGGTACACCAGTTCCAGCCTCCCAGTCACACGTGAACCAAGGATCGAGATCAGCAGGTCTGGGATGACCCACCTGGCTGATAAGATCGGGGTCTGAGGCACGTTACATAAAGTCCTCGCCCTTGTACCCGGTAACTCGTCAATTGGTTATCCGGAAGGGGTGACTGACGTACAGTCACCCAGCCGACACCTCACGTCACTAACGAGGTTGTCCCAGTCCAGCCATGCTGTCTTCACGGAGCAGAGTCAGTCACCATCACAACCGTGGGCTAGCTGTCTCAAGGTCACCAACCAAGTCCACCAGCCGCTAAGTCAAGACTGCGGAAAACCGGAAGTGGAAGACGAGTGGAAACGAAGAAGAACGCTAATTGCAACGACTGTAAGCTCTCTCAAAACCTGCGGTTGCGTCGTCTGTGGAAACGAAGAGGCAACACGGCGGTCCCGGGTACGAACAGCACTACCCCTACAGAGTGCTGCTGTTTCGCCAGAGGAGGTACATCTCTGTATCTCGGCCCAAGCTCAGCTGCACGAGGGGTTGCACGGAAAGGTGTACCGGCCCAGTAGTACCGGGATAACAAGTAAACGTCGGTAGATGACGTCGCCCAGGAGCTGAGGCAGGGCCCACCTGTCCTGTCACCATGCCATCCTCTTCAACGCCACTCGAACCTCCCTACCAACGCGAGACATCATGACACGTCGAAGCTGTGCTCTACGGTGGCAGCCATGGTTAACAACAATCCATCATGACTGTTGGAAGCGATAAGAAGAGGTGAACCCGGGTTCCTGTTAGCGGGGTCCACCTGAGCTGACAGCCGCCAGCTGTCAGCTGTCACGCAAGCCGGTGCGGGCAGTGCGAGACCCCCTGTACTGTCCGTAGTTGGCCGAGGCCGGAAATGGAACTTCCAGATGACCAGGATCTCCAAGCAACTTGAGGTAGTCGCCGGAATCTACAGCAACGAGATGTCACCAGGACCGAACGATAGAACTTTTGTTAGAAAAGTTATAGGAAATGAACTTTAAGGAATACAGTAAACTGTGTTAACTCGGAACAGTTAGTTCAACTCTCTAATTTTCCATCTGACAGTAACACCTCTGTACACCTTCGGAACGCTCTCTGGAACAGTATTAAATGTTGAAAACTAGAACTAGTGAAATAGAAAAAAGAAATCTAGAAAGTGAACATCTAGAAATTGTTACTAGAAAATTACCTTGTCTCTAGAAAAGTTGTTTGAGTGAACTGTTTTGAGAACCATCTAGTAGGTTCTCTAGAAACGTTGATCAGTGGGGAACTTTATCTAGATTTTTCTAGATCCTAGATACTGATATTTATATAATTTTTTATTTTTTTTTTGTGGATTACTGAACAATAAGGGTGGTACACAGTCTGAAAAATGTGTTCACCCGCTGTTGTTGTTGGTTAAGAGACATGTCTGTGGACATCGAATTTTTTTTAATAAAAATATTTTTGTGTATTTTCTTTAGGTTAAGGATTTGGACACGCTGTGGTAGGCAGTTGCCACAGGTGTGGGACACGAGGTCCCTGAGAGGGAATATTTTCTCTATATATTTTTGATGGAATTTTATAATTTGTTGCATTTTGGATGACATTGATTTCTTTAATGTTTCTATGTGATGTGTTTGATCTTTATTCCAGGTGGAATAATGGGATAGCTGAAGACTATCGGCTGACTTTAGCTAGTTGCTAGGTTGGATTTGCTTTCTATATCAAGACAGGTATAGGATGTTTGGTCTTCCAGGTAGTTGGAAGGTACAGGGCTGTATCTAAGTGGACAGCCAGGATTATAGGGACGGTCTCTGTCCTTATGTTATGTATTATTTCTGTGTTTGTTGTATGTATACGTGCTAGGGCACACCTTTGGGGGTGCCATTATTTTTGTTTGGAGGAAACATTATTCTGTTTTATGTGTGTTGCCATTATTAGTTAGGATTAGATAATCATTTCTTTTGTTTGAGGCAATGGGTCAGTTTATTGTGGAGTTAAATGTTGGTTGTGGAGTAATGTTCATGATAGGCCAGGGTTTTGGATAAGAAAAGTGTGTGTAAATTTCTTTACACACAAATTTCTTAATTTCCGAGGAGGGGGAGTTGTAATGATCTGGTGCTCAGATCATTGGTTCTCCCTTCCCCCTCTCCTCTCCTTCCTTCTCCCCTCCTTCCTTTTTCCCTTCCCCCTTTCTCCCCTCCCCTTACCCGTCATTCGTCTTCCCCCTTCACACCCCCCCCCTGTAGCCCATTTGTCAAGGTCCAAGGAGTTGACCTGAGGGGTTGTGCAGCCGACCTCTGTGATACCTTGCGTCTCCACGCAATCCTCCCCACTCGTTTCCCCTCTCCATCCTCCCTCTCCCCCCTCTCATTCCCCCTCTCATTCCCTCTCTTTCCCCTCTCAACGATCCCTTACCCATACCAGGCGAGTCAAGTGTCCCTACCCTTTATCTGGCTGGAGACGGGCTGGAACATAAATAATCAGTTTTGGTAAACATTGCTCGGGAGGTGCACTAGTTGCCTGTTCCCATCGCACAGCCGGGGAGTGCTGACTCAATCTTCAGGAATTCATGTAGCCTTCCACGGCACCTCAGGGTAGATGATTGGCGGGAGATAAGAGCCAAGTCCTTATTGGCCCTAGAGAGCCAGACCTCAGGCCTAGGTGTAAAATGGTTGGCCATTGCCAAAATAGTGGGTGGAGCCCTGGGGGCTGTATTGGATGGTGGGAGGTGTAATCCTTCCCAGCAATAAGCTGGTAAAACAAAATTTCATTTAGTGTGTCTTGGGAGTTTTTCGGGACTGGAGGGCAAGCCAGCCCGCACCCAACGGGGCTGAGGGCCGCCATCAACATCTGGCCGCAGTGTGCGATTGAAGGTAGTGTGCTCCTACGTTTCTTGCATATTGGTATTGCATTTCCATTGCCTCTTTTATTTTGGTAGATGTTATTAGAGTAGGCTATATGTCAATTGTGATTTAAATATACAGTTACAATAATAAAACAAGTGTTAATTTCATCTTGGTGAGTTATCTGTCCCCTTGTGTTAATATATGTTATTCATGCGATTTTCATGTGCTGTGTTAGAACTTCCCTGTGTTTCTCCATTCTTAGGAATAATAAAGTAAAGCGAGAGCCTCCCCCGTTCAGTTCAATAAGACTAAAGTACTCCATTCAATTTCAATCACTGGTCCGTTGAGTTCCCTGATTATCGAGTCCCTTCCTTCCTGGGGACCGATAATTATAGACACATTCATTCCTTTGGAAGGTGGTGGCAGTGAAAGGAAAAGGTAAGATTAATAATCCCTTTCCTTGTGATATTCCTCATTTAATATTCAGCTTATATTCGTGACAGTCCAGCGAGGGGTCATACTGGTCCGTTATTAGTGTTTGCTGGTTATTAAGTGTGGACAGAGATATTACAATAAATGATATAATAATATTTCAATTAGGGTATATAGTCATTACCATGGTAGAGCAGCCATTACAATAGTACTATAGTAGACAATTAATGGTAGTAGGCATTACAAGACTGAGGTACCCACTATGGTAGTAGAACATTATAGGCATTACAGTAGAACATGTCCCGCACACTGTAGAACATGTCCCACACACTGTAGAACATGTCCTGCACACTGTAGAACATGTCCCACACACTGTAGAACATGTCCCACACACTGTAGAACATGTCCCACACACTGTAGAACATGTCCCACACACTGTAGAACATGCCCTGCACACTGTAGAACATGTCCCACACACTGTAGAACATGTCCTGCACACTGTAGAACATGTCCTGCACACTGTAGAACATGTCCCACACACTGTAGAACATGTCTCACACACTGTAGAACATGTCCCACACACTGTAGAACATGTCCCACACACTGTAGAACATGTCCCACACACTGTAGAACATGTCCTGCACGCTGTAGAACATGTCCTGCACACTGTAGAACATGTCCCACACACTGTAGAACATGTCCCACACACTGTAGAACATGTCCTGAACGCTGTAGAACATGTCCCACACACACTGTAGAACATGTCCCACACACTGTAGAACATGTCCTGCACACTGTAGAACATGTCCCACACACTGTAGAACATGTCCCACACACTGTAGAACATGTCCCACACACTGTAGAACATCTCCCACACACTGTAGAACATGTCCCACACACTGTAGAACATGTCCTGCACACTGTATAACATGTCCCACACACTGTAGAACATGTCCTGCACCCTGTAGAACATGTCCCACACACTGTAGAACATGTCCCACACACTGTAGAACATGTCCCACACACTGTAGAACATGTCCCACACACTGTAGAACATGTCCCACACACTGTAGAACATGTTCTGCACGCTGTAGAACATGCCTTGCACACTGTAGAACATGTCCTGCACGCTGTAGAACATGTCCTGCACACTGTAGAACATGTCCCACACACTGTAGAACATGTCCCACACACTGTAGAACATGTCCCACACACTGTAGAACATGTCCCACACACTGTAGAACATGTCCCACACACTGTAGAACATGTCCTGCACGCTGTAGAACATTTCCTGCACACTGTAGAACATGTCCTGCACGCTGTAGAACATGTCCCACACACTGTAGAACATGTCCCGCACACTGTAGAACATGTCCCACACACTGTAGAACATATCCTGCACACTGTAGAACATGTCCCACACACTGTAGAACATGTCCCACACACTGTAGAACATGTCCCACACACTGTAGAACATGCCCTGCACACTGTAGAACATGTCCCACACACTGTAGAACATGTCCCACACACTGTAGAACATGTCTCACACACTGTAGAACATGTCCCACACACTGTAGAACATGTCCCACACACTGTAGAACATGTCCCACACACTGTAGAACATGTCCTGCACGCTGTAGAACATGTCCTGCACACTGTAGAACATGTCCCACACACTGTAGAACATGTCCCACACACTGTAGAACATGTCCTGCACGCTGTAGAACATGTCCCACACACTGTAGAACATGTCCCACACACTGTAGAACATGTCCTGCACACTGTAGAAATTGTCACACACACTGTAGAACATGTCCCACACACTGTAGAACATGTCCCACACACTGTAGAACATGTCCTGCACGCTGTAGAACATGTCCCACACACTGTAGAACATGTCCTGCACGCTGTAGAACATGTCCCACACACTGTAGAACATGTCCCGCACACTGTAGAACATGTCCCGCACACTGTAGAATATGTCCCACACACTGTAGAACATGTCCCACACACTGTAGAACATGTCCCACACACTGTAGAACATGTCCCACACACTGTAGAACATGTCCCGCACACTGTAGAACATGTCCCACACACTGTAGAACATGTCCCACACACTGTAGAACATGTCCCACACACTGTAGAACATGTCCCACACACTGTAGAACATGTCCCACCACACTGTAGAACATGTCCCACACACTGTAGAACATGTCCCACACACTGTAGAACATGTCCCACACACTGTAGAACATGTCCCACACACTGTAGAACATGTCCCACACACTGTAGAACATGTCCCACACACTGTAGAACATGTCCCGCACACTGTAGAACATGTCCCACACACTGTAGAACATGTCCCACACACTGTAGAACATGTCCCACACACTGTAGAACATGTCCCACACACTGTAGAACATGTCCCACACACTGTAGAACATGTCCCACACACTGTAGAACATATCCTGCAGTGCGTCAGAAAGTGAGTCTCTTTCGTCAGTCTCGTGTCAACAGTAAAAGACTGTCGTCACAAAATTATCCTCAAAATTCGGGTACTGTCTTCTCCCGAGCAGTCATCAAAACTTAAGTCCATTCAAGAGTTTACATAATGTATTTTGTGTATTTGTAAATAAGTAAAATATATTTAATAGGCAACACGACATTGTGTTCATACGTTTTTGGCATTCCCGAACCTGGCGCTGACACATTGTTAAACCACCTCGGACACGATGGTTTCAGGCCACCTGCCCTCCAGGGCACGAACTGGTCGACGTCTGGTAGAAACCAGACGGTATAAAGCTCGGCTCAGGCACTCTCCTGGGTCAACATTTAGTTCTGGTGACACTGCTAAGGCAACTCATTAAGAGTTGTGGGTGTTAGGTATGGTATCTTGTAGCACTATACTTTTATACTTTGTTGATGTCATTGAGTTGAAGTTTGTGTTCATACTTTTATGTTATTATGGCTTATAAATTGCGTATAAAAAGAGAGTTGTATTACAGGTGTTAAAATAACTTTTATTTTGTTTGATAAATTTAACTATTGTTTTTACTATGGCTTTTAACTTTATACCTGTTCCCCCATATTCACATTATAGTTTAATGCGATTTTTGTTTTTTACGCTATGTTCAGCAAGCCATCTGCTGGGTATAACTGCAATACCTCAACTATCTTAACACTATTTTGACCCAATCGCCAGCAAGGGGAGACGAAGTATGATAGCATCGATTGTTCCCATTTGTCATTCAGTTTCCGTAACGTCTCAAGCCTCGTCGTATTTAATGACGTCAAGTAGTGTCAGAACCTTATCTTGCTTGATCCAACATCTTTCACGGAACAGATTATCTAACTGAACATTTCTTNGTGGAGTATAGTGTCGTGGAGTATAGTGTCGGGGTGTAGTGTCGTGGAGTATAGTGTCGTGGTGTATAGTGTCGTGGAGTATAGTGTCGTGGGAGTATAGTATCGTGGTGTTATAGTGTCGTGGAGTATAGTGTCGTGGTGTATAGTGTCGTGGAGTATAGTGTCGTGGAGTATAGTGTCGTGGTGTATAGTGTCGTGGGTGTATATGTCGTGGAGTATAGTGTCGTGGTGTATAGTGTCGTGGAGTATAGTGTCGTGGAGTATAGTGTCGTGGAGTATAGTTCGTGGCTACTACACCAGGCCCTACACAATGCTACTACATCAGGCTATTACACCAGACTGCTACACCATGCTACTACTCCAGGCCACTACACCAGGCTACTACACCAGGCTACTACAACACACTACTACACTATGCTACTACACCAGGCTGCTACAACACACTACTACACCACACTATACACCAGGCTGACTACAACACACTACTACACCACATACTACACCAGGCTGGACAACACACTACTACACCACACTACTACACCAGGCAACTATACACCAAGCAACTATACCACTACTATGCCAGGCCACTACACCATGCTACTACTCCAGGCCACTACACTACGCTACTACACCAGGCTACTACAACACACTACTACACCACACTACTACACCAGGCTGCTACAACACGCTACTGCAAATGAAAAATGAATAAAAATGATGAACCAACCTTTATTATGATCCTTTTTTATTTAACTAAATGTAGAAATAAATGTTTATATTTTTACATTTCCTATTTTATTCATATTTTAACATTTTAACTTTAAACACTTTATAAAAGGTGTCACAAAGTTTCATAATAGGGTACAAAAGGTGTCACAAAGTTTCTAATTAGTGTTAGGTATGTAGGTTTTGGTTATAAGTTTTGGAAACCTATATAAAACCACACAAAATAAAGCATCTAATGAGTGAAAACAAACGTTTCCACTCCTTTCTAACACTTTCCATGAACGTTGTGGAAACTTAAAATTGTTTCTTGGGAAGAACATCGGAAGTATTTTTATAACAAGAAAACTATTTTTTTCATATTACGGAAATCAGGTGATAGCAGGAAGTGAACAGTCTTGAAACCCACATCATGGTTATTCACGAATATTTGTGTGTGGAACAAAGTCTTAGACCTTAGCAGGAAAGAAATGTCATAATTCATAATTCGTGTTATAAACAACTGATTTCTCATGTTTCTCAGGTGAATAATCTAGAATAACACCAACGTTTAGAATTTAAACAATTTTATTTATGAATGCGGAGCATATTTCAACATTATTCTTGTGAGAATACATTAATGGAATATATAAAATAAAACAGTAACGACATTAAATAGAGCAGTTAAAATAGCAGAGGTCATTTTAAATTATAAATAAAACAGCAGACTGCAGTGGAAATATGTTTTGCTGGGAATGTGAACAGAGACTGAGGAAAAAGGTCTTTTTTAACTAGAATTCTATCGTTAAATAATGCTTCTTTATTTCCTTACAAGAAAAGTGTACCAATCCCAAACAAGGCTTCAGGAGACGGTAGACGAGTGAACTGTATCACTTGATGTGCAAAATCTCTTAGATTTATTTAAATATAATCTGTCTTTTGTCAGAGCATTAATCAGATCAGGAATGCGCAGGCGATGAGTCACAATAACGTGGCTAAAGTAAGTTGACCACACCACACACTAGAAGGTGAAGGGACGACGACGTTTCGGTCCATCCTGGACCATTCTCAAGTCGATACAATCGACTTGAAAATAGTCCAGGATGGACCGAGTGAAGGTGAAGGGGATAGGAAAGCCCCGAGCCTCTAAGATATATTGAATATCTTCACGACAGTCTGGAAGGTGCCAGGCACCAGCGGCAACATTGCGCGGGAGAACAACAGTGCTGGCATTCATCAGGGTGTTTTGGGACACCGGAGCTGGGGTCCCACCACGGCGGGCGGCCGCCACCTGAGAAGGGGACCGCAACTAAACATATGCCAGAGTGGAGTTAAAAGTAACCTGGGAATCCTCAGTCACCAAGTGTCTACAGATATGTACGTCAGAGCGGAGATGGTCGTCGGGACAAGGATCACAATAGTTATACCCCGAAGCGGGGCCGAGCAAATTCTGGAACGTAGCAGGTGAAGCAGGAAGGAAACTAGTGCGGGCACGGAGATGGCGCCGACGACCCCTAAGAAGGCGGGGACGGAACGGTGCAGTTGTGACAGCGTCAGGAGGAGACACCCGGGGGTGAAAGCACCACCAAAGGAGACTATGGAGCTCAACCCAGCCGCAGAAGCAGGAGTGAAGCAGGTAGAGTCAGTAGGAGTAATTGTAGATGAAGCCGGGGCTACGGAGCTCCGTCCTTCACAGACGGTCTGACTCATGGGGAATAGTTGTCCACCCCAGGAGTCCGAGAAGGGGAAAGAGGGTCGAAAGCAAGCACAGAACGAAAAAAAATACATTAGTCCGTCGAGATGGGCCTCAGCAACGAATGCAGGATTTGAGAAAAATGTTTCCCCCATGCCATGCTCGCTCTATACGTTTAGTCCAGAGCTACTACACAGGATACGGGACGAGAGAGTGCCTTCCCAACTCTCACTCCCATCGAAACATAAGAAGGCAAACCGAAATAAAAATTCAAAACAGAAATGAGTCGCAGGAAGAATCAACCAGAAAGGCGAAGAGGCAGAGAGGAAGATAAACACTAGGAAGAGAGAAAGGGCTCCAGCAAAATTGGCAAAGTGGGCTGCAGGAGCACAAGGCTAAAAAAAGGGGGGAGAAAACAATATTCCAACGAACATCACACTCCGACAGCTCCCACCAAGCCTCCTCGTGCTGTCAACGGCCTGAATATTAAGGACAAGTATCTAAATAATTAAGTAATTTATATACACAGGAATCACAATAGGGTGATACATCAAATGAACAAATCAACTAGGGCAAATCCGTTTGAGGGCAGTAGTACTCCTGGTTGCAGTTCTTTTACCATGTCGTGACGCAATCGTCCCGGACATAGGTTCGAACCCTCATCATGGCCCTTGTGGATTTTTTCAGTAATTTATTGTATCTGGGATATACATACAGGCAGCCAGGATATACATACAGTACATGGTAGGCTTATATCGATTCCCACCTCCCCCCCCTCACCCCTAGGGTCGAATTACTAAACCTCCCCAGGATGCAACCCCACAACAAGCTGACCAACTCCTGGGGACTTATTTACTGCTAGGTGGACATGCGCAATATGCGATAGGAAATGCTCCCAACCATTTATGTTCCGCCTGGGATTCGAACCCAGAATTCTCGATTGTGGGTTGAGAATGAACCAAACTGTACTGCCGGGATCCTAATAAATAAATAGGTTAAAAATAAATCTTGTCCTAAATTTAACATGATATACATATTTATAAGTCATTAAATTTTCATTAGTGTGTTCTGATTCTTCATAAATAAATTTTACGTTATATACTTGTTTCTTTACCAAATCTCGATGAAATCTCATTCATTTGGTAGTTGGTGTAATTACCTCTATTTGTTGATGCATCCATGGTAATAGTTTATAGTGAATATCAGAATGTTATCCTGGAGATCACTAGTCTCCAGCCTGCTCGTCCTCTCTGTCAGTTTAACTCTTATATCATATAATAATAATAATAATAATAATAATAATAATAATAATAATAATAATAATAATAATAATAATAATAATAATAATTTATTTGCAAGAATGTACATTGGGTTAGTGAGATTACACAAGATTGGTGTTTTTACATTCATGATAAGCCACTAACACACATAGCATTTCGGGCAGGTCCTTAATCTAAGAGATCAGGTAAGATGAAAAAGTACATTGTAGCAAGGTTTTATATCAACAAATAACTACTAAGTAAGTTGACAGAGGTGATTACACTGGTAAAGATATATGTCTTAAGTACTAATATTAGGGAACTGGGTAATACTGACAAACAAACCGCAGTTTTTGCGAGCATATTATGTCCATGAGCATTGGTTCTTTTGAAGAAATGAATCCGAGGCAGTGCTCCTTCTTCCACTCGTTGTTGGGTTCGCCCGGAGCCCACTCACTGTCGTTGACGGGGGTGCCGTCCAGCCACTTGAAGTTACGGTCCTTGAGTTCGTCCTTGCCTCCTACGAACACTCTCACGTCACCTGCAATGCCAGCACTCCGCCGATGAGTGGAAGAAAATGGCGTTATTAATGAAACTGCAATAGTGTACTAATCAGTTAAATTCAAATAACCCACTATTTAAAAAAAAGAAACTTGTTTGGGCACCCGCCTGGACCATCAGGCCCTAAGTATTGGTGTTGCCCTGTGCCTTGCCACCCCTATTTTCACCGAACACCGGTGTATTTGCGGCTATGCACGGGCAGACCAATACGGCAGCCACGGTTTCATCTGTCGTAAGACACAGGGAAAGATTGCCAGACATGAAGCAGTCAATGACATCATCAAGAGAAGTTTGGCTACAGCTGGGTGTCCAGCACAAAGGAAACCTCAGTTGTGCAGACCTGACAACAGCCAAAAACGCCCAGATGGAATCACCCTGCAGCCATGGAGGGAAGGTAAACAGGTCGTATGGGATTACACGTGTGCATCACATTGGCTGATACCTATATACCTTACAGCACAGTTGAGGGAGGTGGGGCAGCCACCTTCAGGGAGACCCAGAAAACCAACAAGTACAGAGAC
This sequence comes from Procambarus virginalis, assembly GCA_020271785.1. Taxonomy (NCBI): domain Eukaryota; kingdom Metazoa; phylum Arthropoda; class Malacostraca; order Decapoda; family Cambaridae; genus Procambarus; species Procambarus virginalis. Next base: position 69,068 of record WNGS01168191.1, on the reverse strand, counting down.
CTAGAACGTTGTTACAGGTTCGTGCCGATAGGCTCTGAAATTCTGGGCGCCTGTGGTAAATGGTAATAAATTTAAGTTCTTAAAAGAGGTGGGCGAGGAACTCATTGGGAAAACAAAGACTCACGAGCGGCCAGTTTCTTGTTCCAGCGCCTCAGTGTTGCAGTTCAGAGGGGAAATGCGTGCTGTATCCTGGGTACGCACCCAACCTCTGAGAAGCTGGATGAGGTCTTCGATCACTGATTGTTATATTGTTATATATATGTGTGTGTTCTATGTAAACTGTAGCATTGCAATAAAATAAAATAAAATAAAACAAAATATATAACAAAAAAATAGGGGTGGTACGAGAAGAAAAGATTAAAGTGTTCAGTGAGAATCCACAAGGTCTTCTCTGAATATTCTTTATTTTGTTCTTCGAGACTGTGGGTCCCTATAATTGCACCAGAGGTGGTACCCCTATTATCTATATAAATAAAAATGAAAATGTTCGTTAGTTCAAAATCGCTAATCTCCGAAAGTTCTTCATCGATTCTTTTAAAATTTTCACCCAACGCTCCATTCGTATCCGAGCAGGTTTTTATATACATACTATATAGATGTCACGTCTGTGACGGGAAAAAAACATGCTTTGTTTGAGAAACTGTGTTTTTCATGAGAGGGAAATCTTCGAAACCTCTTTACCGATTGCTTTGAAATTTCGACAAAACGTTGCATTCGAATAGGCTCATGTTTTTATATACCTATTATATACATACATCACCTGTGACAGCAAAAATATGTATTTTTTTTAACAGCGCAATCTGTTTGATGTAAGAGCACCGCACGCTGTAATCTCCGAAAGTCCTTCAACGATTGCTTTGAAATTTTGACACAGCGTTCCATTCGAATAGGCATGTGTTTTTATATACCTACTATATAGATGTCATACCTTTGACAGGTAAAAACATGCTTTTTTGAAAAACAGCGCCATCTGTTGCACGTAATAGGAACACACGCTCTATTAAATATGTTACGATTCCTTTTCAATGTTTCCGATTGCATTGATAAACATTGGTATTGGTGTATTGGTGCATTTCCGATTGCATTGATAAACATTGGTATTGGTGCATTGGTATCGATGGTGCACTCCTTTTCCTTTATATCTACGTGAGAACCAAAGACAACACTTTCACCACAGACGTTTGTACCAAACCCAAAAATATTGGAATGTGTTTGAATGACCACAACGAATGCCCAGATATAAGACTAGTGCGATAAACTCGTATAAACGCAGAGCTTTTACTCATTGTTCTGACTGGCATAACATGCTTAAAGAATTGGACAAAAGCCTTCAAGTATGAATGATCAACGGGTACACGAAGAGAAGTCAACACCCATGTCGGAAAATATTTAGGAAAATGGTATAACAGAACATCAATCGCAGGCAGACCCTACCATAAAACTATTACAAGTCAACCGAGTTCACAGTATAAAACAGAAGAAAGATTGTTAGGGGAGAGCGCCAAGCCATTACGACTATATAGCACTTGGAAAGGGTCAGGTTAAGGATTTGGGATTTGGGATGCCCAATCACTTGGACGATCGGGGATTGAACGTCGACCTGCATGAAGCGAGGCAGTCGCTCTACCGTCCAGGACAAGTGTTAGAAACAGTAGGTGGAAACAGAACTCAAGTGGAAACTCAAGTGGTTGGAAACAAAACAAAGAATAATAAATATAATTTAAAATAGAGTGAAACCGACATCCGCAGATCGAAGATTGGACCTCTTTATTTACTACTAAACAAAAAATACTGCTGATTTAATACTTAAGAACAGCCCCAATAAACAATGTAACCCTCTCCAAACAGCTTTGTCCCATTTACCTTTGGGACAAAGGTAAATGGGACAAGTGCAGATAGCCTCCTTAGCAGCAGCGTCCGCAAGCTCATTAAAGGAACCATTAATATGGCTGGGAACCTCGTCATCCAAAGATCTCTAGTATCAGCTATTGGTTCTGGTAATGGCTCGAAAAAGCTTTCACTTACGTCCTATTAATCCCCGTGCGACCTTCAGGGTGGCTTAATCTTCTGGATTGATAGCGTGGGTGATAATCAGTCATCATCTGCAGTCATGCTCTTGGATTGGATTGGCGCGTCCACGGACCCCATCCCCAGATCTCCAGTGTCAGCTATTGATACAGATAATGGCTCCAAAGAGCCTCCAGTTACGGGCTTACCATAGCCCGTGCGTCTTGGAACTTTTTGTTCTGAGTAGCTGAATATAAAACAACAACAACAACTGGGAACCCAACAAAACTCGACTGTCTTTAACAGTTGGAGTCCACTGATGTTCAAACAGTGCTCTCTGATTGTGCCTATGACACCTTTACTCCTCACTGGTTCTATTCTGCATTTCCTCTTAAATCTGCTTGAGATAAGAAACAGCCAATGTTGAACAAATCCACAAGGGCCGTGACGAGGATTCAAACCTGCGTCCGGGAGCATACGTTGAAGTTCGACAACTACAGGATGAACAGGATCAAAAGACTCCAGAGCCATGAGGGCACTGCATGAGTCAACTACAACAACAAAGGAAGATTGACGGCGAGAAAGCAGTTGACGAAGAGCATACAAAATTGTATAAATTTCTTGCGTGAAGATGCTAGTCTCCAGGGCAGGCGACACATATAGGTGTAGTCAGGAAAACAACAGAGGAGCCTACACCGTCTGCAGTCTTACACCCATCGGTGAAGACGGCAATGGAGTGGGAGTGTCAAGAAAAGTGTTCCATGAAAAGAAAGGCGTTTCAAAACTGTAGGAGGGGTAAAAGCTATACTCCCGTGGGTCAAGGTTTTACAAAAATTAGGAAATGGACCCTCCACGGGGGAAGGATGAAACGACACGAGAAGAAATATTGGTAACACGAACCGAAAGAGAACCTAGCAAGCAAGACAACCGTACAGAAAGAGGTAGGTGGTGAAAGGGAACAGGGGCCCACAGGAGGGGTAATGGTCAAAGTACGACATAAGCGAAAGTGAGGGTGTTGTATGGATCGCGCAAGGTAGCGAAGACAGTAGCGATCACGGCAGTCCTGGAGAGACAGGACGCCGGTTTCAACATACAGGCTGAGGGTAGGAGTCGAACGAAAGGCACCAGAGTTGAGACATAACCTAGTATGGTGCAGAGCATGAAGACGACGAAGAGTTGAGGAAGAGGCAGACGAGTTTACAAGACAGCCATAATCGAGTTTAGACAGCACGAGAGAGGACTGTAAAGAGTGGAGCGTGCACCTATCAGCTCCCCAGGAAGTATGGAACAAGACCTTAATAACTAAGTTAAGGGCCTTAGAGCATTCAACTCGGAGGTAAGAAGCATGGGACAACCAAGACAAACGATTGTCAAAGAATAACCCCAGAAGTTTAGCAGACTCTTTATACAAAAGAGGATTACCATAAAGGGGGGACGAAGAACGACCTGCTTCCGAGTAAAAGTCGTGGCACAAGTCTTAGTTGAAGAGAACTTGAAGCCATGATCGGTGGCTCAAGAAGACATGGCATCAATCGCAAGTTGAAGCCGCCGTTGAAGGAAAGAAGTGTCATCACCCCGACAGCAAAAGGTAAAATCATCAACATAGAATGCTAAGAAAATGCCAGAAGGAAGGGAGGAAAAAAAACATTGAGGGCAATCAGGAAAAGAGTAGTGCTCAGAACACTACCTTTGTTGGGTACACCTTCGTGTTGGCGAAAAGAGTCAAAGAGAGAGTGGGTACCAAGCCTCAGGAACGACTAGAGAGGAAGTTTTGTAGGAAGAGAGAGAGATTACCACGAAGGCCAAAAGAACGGAGTTGGGACACAATATGGTATCTCCAGGTGGTGACATATGACTTTTCCAGGTAAAAAATTACAGCAACAAGGAAGGTCTTCACATCAAAGACAGTACAAATATAGACCTCCAAGTTCACCAAGACATCAAGTTGTGCTGTGACACTTGCGAAAGCCAATTTGAATAGGGGGAAAGGTGGTGATAATGTTCCAAGAACCACATCAGACGGACATTGGCCATACGTTCAAAGAGTTTGCAGACTCAACTCGTTAGAGCAATGGGGCAGAAGTCTTTAGGGGATGACCATAGAGAACCTGGCTTCCGAATAGGAAGAACAATCGCCTCAAGCCAGTCCTCAGGGACTGACGACGACTCCCAGACATGGTTATAAATATTCAGTAAATACTGAAACGCGCATGGAGGGAGATGGCGAAGCATCTTATTAATGAATATCCTCTGAGCCCGCTGTCGTAGAACCGCAGAGTCAGGGCAGACTGGAGTTTTGAGAGAGAGAAGAGATCGTTATAGGGAAGGTGGAGATGTGTATGAAATTCTAAGGGAGAATATTCAAGAAGTGGCTTATGAGTAATAAAAAGACTGGAAGATGAGAACCGGAATTAGCAGTCAAAAGGTGCAAACCCAGTTCGGTTGCGATCGACATCGGATCCGCCACAAGAGAACCACAGAGGAGAAGGACTGGCGAGACATCTGAAACACACTTACTTGTTATATCCTTATCTGGAGGAAAGAAGTGTCAGTTGTAATGGTGGAAACGAAAGATCTCCAACCATCACGCTTAGCTGTATGGATGGCACTACGGGTTATCGCACTTGCATTCCGAAACAAAATAAAAGAATCAGGCGTCCGTCGGCGACGGTGTTTCTTCCAGGCTGCACGCTTACAGTGGAAAGCCCGAGCACAGTGCGATCGACCAGGGAACGCATTTCTGCGTGCCCAGGGAGGGTAGAGTGAGGATCAGAGCAGAGGGCAGTGTCGAAAAGAGTGTCATGAAAAAGGAGGAAGACTCGAGGGATAGGTAGATCAGAGAGGTCAGAAAAAGTAGCGCATAAGGTGAAGAGGTTGGAGTCAGCCTTGGCAAACTGCCACCTAGGTAAGGAGAGGGGAAGGTGAAAAGGATGGGGAAATGGTCACTGTTATGGAGGTCATCAAGAACCCGCCAGGTGAAGTCTAAATAAAAAGAAGACGAGCAGAGAAGCATCAAGACAGGAAAGGGTGCGAGTGCGGGAGTCCACATAAGAGGGTTCACAAGAATTCAGAAGAGAGGCAGACATTTGGGGGGAGATAAATGGCACAGACAGTTTATCATTTACTCACAAAGGTACAGGCCGCAGAAACTGAATGTGCGACTGAAAAAGTAGGGGGGGGGGGGAGTAGGGAATATCAGTATGAATGAAGAGAGCAATAGAGTTATGGGCCCCAGCAAAAGCTGGAGGGTGGTAGAGAAATGAATAACCACGGAAGCGACCAGGACTAGCACCAAGCATCGGCTCCTACAGACAAGCACAAAGCAGTGAAAACTGGTCGATTAGAAGTTGGAGTTCGTGGAACTTGGCATAAAAATCACGAAAATTCCATTGATGAACAGACAGACCAAAGAGAGAACAGAAACAGAGAACAAAGGAGAAACAAAGGCAAACAAGAACACAGTAGACTAATATAGATATGGATCAGTGAAATCGGGGTGACGATAGGCAAAGCTAGCAAAGTAAATGGAATCAAGAGAGCGGGAGGACGGACCAGAGGCGGACTAATAGTCCAGAGCGGGGTGAAGTATTGGAGATGGGCGGTGAAAGGAATCGGGGACAGGAAGGATAGGAACAGGGGAGTGCACTTCAACAAGGGCAGCATCCGAGAGAGAATCAAGGACCAAGGAAACCTCCATAGCAGGGACAGGCGACTCTGAAATAGAAGGGGATACAGGGATAGTGTCGGAGGCGGAAGATGAGGAATATATCGAAGCCTTCTTACCCACCGGGGAGGAAGGAGAGGAGCCAGCCTTACGTTTCTGCCGAAGAGACAGAGTCGTACCATCAGCAATGTACTGGGCTACAGTCTCAACAGGAGAAAGAGCGGGAACAGGCAACATTAAGAACCCCGAAAGGAGGAGGAGGATGGAAAATGGGCAAGAGAGGCAGGCGGTGAGGAGGACCAAAAGACAGGGGAAGGGCTGAGAAGAAGGATTGTGCCGAGAAAGGAAAGAGGGCACAGGAGACAAGAAAGACTCGGAAGGATGGAAGGAAACACGAGGCAGAGAACCAGGAGGAAGACCCTCTTCCACAGAACGTAAAGGAGGGGATGAGGTGGTTGTGGAGGTGTACGGGTCCAAGGCCTGGAAATGGTTGTAAAACTGAGAAAGCAGGAGAGGGCGAGGAGAAGTGTAACGCAACACACTAGCATAACACATGCCAGAGGAAGAGGGAAGATGGCAAATGTTGTGTCTCGTCTCAGGAAAAGATAAATGATCATAGTGTTTCAAATTGAGGATGGCTTTCTCAAATTTGTAGAGCACACATGCGTGGGAGAAGGCAGGGTGGACGTCACCGCAATTGATGCAGAGAGCTTTGGAAGGAGAGCACTCCGTCTTAGAATGACCCGAGATTCCACACAAGGGGCATAGAGTCACCTCACTTGTGCACCTGAAGGGACCATGCCCAAATCTCCACCACCAGCTGCAGAAGCGAGGAGAGGGGATGAATGACGGAAGATGGAAGAGACTTACTATCAAACGTGACCTTCACAAGACGAAGAGGCTGACGACGACGACCACGAGGGGGATCGATTGAACGTATCTATCTGGAGGATAGAATGGCCTCGGGCCTCAAGGATATATTTAATATCCTCGTGACAGTCTTTCAGTTCCTTGTCACCAGTCGCAACATGGTATGGAAGATAACAGTGCCCATATTGGCATTTAATCGGGCATATTTGGAGAGCCGAACAGGGGTCTCCCCAATGCCGGACAACGAAGCCAAGCAGGCAGCTGTTTCCCGAGAAGGGTCTGCAACAACACGTGTACCAGTACGGGTGGGGTTAAAAGTGACAAAGGTATCCACCAAATCAACGAGGTATTTATGGATGAATAAATCATCGGGACGAGTTGGATCAACATGATCGAGATCAAAATACTTAGTCCACGTAGCAGGACCAAACTAAGTTTGGAATGTCTTACAACTATAAGGAATCTTGCGCATGCGAGTGGGAAGGTGATGGTGCCGAGCACCCCCAATAAGAGAGGGCAGTTGTTACAATGAGAGATGGAGTCACTCCAGGTAATGAGGTCAGCACTTGGGGCTTGGGGCTTAACTCTGCCACAGAGGTGGGAGGGAAGCAAAGAGAGGTAGTCTTGAAAATCAGAGAAGCAGTTTTGTCTGGGCCCAATGAAGCGGGGGCTACAAGGCCCAGCCTCCCATCACAGTCCGACTCATGGGCCTGGACGCCCACCCCACGAGTCTAAGAAGTTAAATGAGGGGTCAGAGAAAGGCTTAAAAACGAACTGGTAAAAGGTTCGTCCACGAATCAAATCCATATCATCCATATCCATATCCATAGCTATCATATCCACAATGGAGCCACAATTAGAGGACAGGACACCCGACAAGACGGGGCCCGCCATTGATGCATCGTGGGTATACACCCTATAATCGCCAACTTAAGAACCGTCAGTCCGTCGAGATCTGGCTCAGCAACGAAGGCAAATTTTGGCACTGAAAGCCTCCCCCTCACTCGACAGCGTCAGGTACCACAGCTCTACGGTAAGTGTGAGCACCACCCTGAACACCCGGCGTCATAACAGAAGAGAATATTCGCTGTAGAACATGTCCTGCACACTGTAGAACATGTCCTGCACACTGTAGAACATGTCCCGCACACTGCAGAACATGTCCTGCACACTGTAGAACATGTCCCACACACTGTAGAACATGTCCTGCACACTGTAGAACATGTCCTGCACACTGTAGAACATGTCCTGCACACTGTAGAACATGTCCTGCACACTGTAGAACATGTCCTGCACACTGTAGAACATGTCCTGCACACTGTAGAACATGTCCCACACACTGTAGAACATGTCCTGCACACTGTAGAACATGTCCCACACACTGTAGAACATGTCCCACACACTGTAGAACATGTCCCACACACTGTAGAACATGTCCCGCACACTGTAGAACATGTCCCGCACACTGTAGAACATGTCCTGCACGCTGTAGAACATGGCCTGCACGCTGTAGAACATGTCCTGCACGCTGTAGAACATGTCCCACACACTGTAGAACATGTCCCACACACTGTAGAACATGTCCCACACACTGTAGAACATGTCCCACACACTGTAGAACATGTCCCACACACTGTAGAACATGTCCCACACACTGTAGAACATGTCCCACACACTGTAGAACATGTCCCACACACTGTAGAACATGTCCTGCACGCTGTAGAACATGTCCCACACACTGCAGAACATGTCCCGCACACTGTAGAACATGTCCCGCACACTGTAGAACATGTCCCACACACTGTAGAACATGTCCCACACACTGTAGAACATGTCCTACACACTGTAGAACATGTCCCACACACTGTAGAACATGTCCCACACACTGTAGAACATGTCCCGCAGACTGTAGAACATGTCCCACACACTGTAGAACATGTCCTGCACACTGTAGAACATGTCCCACACACTGTAGAACATGTCCTGCACACTGTAGAACATGTCCCACACACTGTAGAACATGTCCCACACACTGTAGAACATGTCCCACACACTGTAGAACATGTCCCACACACTGTAGAACATGTCCCACACACTGTAGAACATGTCCCACACACTGTAGAACATGTCCCACACACTGTAGAACATGTCCCACACACTGTAGAACATGTCCCGCACACTGTAGAACATGTCCTGCACACTGTAGAACATGTCCTGCACACTGTAGAACATGTCCTGCACACTGTAGAACATGTCCCACACACTGTAGAACATGTCCCACACACTGTAGAACATGGCCTGCACACTGTAGAACATGCCTGCACACTGTAGAACATGTCCTGCACGCTGTAGAACATGTCCAGCACACTGTAGAACATGTCCCACACACTGTAGAACATGTCCCACACACTGTAGAACATGTCCCACACACTGTAGAACATGTCCCACACACTGTAGAACATGTCCCACACACTGTAGAACATGTCCTGCACGCTGTAGAACATTCCTGCACACTGTAGAACATGTCCTTCACGCTGTAGAACATGTCCCACACACTGTAGAACATGTCCCGCACACTGTAGAACATGTCCACACACACTGTAGAACATGTCCTGCACACTGTAGAACATGTCCCACACACTGTAGAACATGTCCCACACACTGTAGAACATGTCCCACCCACTGTAGAACATGCCCTGCACACTGTAGAACATGTCCCACACACTGTAGAACATGTCCCACACACTGTAGAACATGTCTCACACACTGTAGAACATGTCCCACACACTGTAGAACATGTCCCACACACTGTAGAACATGTCCCACACACTGTAGAACATGTCCTGCACGCTGTAGAACATGTCCTGCACACTGTAGAACATCTCCCACACACTGTAGAACATGTCCCACACACTGTAGAACATGTCCTGCACGCTGTAGAACATGTCCCACACGCTGTAGAACATGTCCCACACACTGTAGAAATGTCTGCACACTGTAGACATGTCACACACACTGTAGAACATGTCCAACACACTGTAGAACATGTCCCACACACTGTAGAACATGTCCCACACACTGTAGAACATGTCCCACACACTGTAGAACATGTCCCACACACTGTAGAACATGTCCCACACACTGTAGAACATGTCCCACACACTGTAGAACATGTCCCACACACTGTAGAACATGTCCCACACACTGTAGAACATGTCCCACACACTGTAGAACATGTCCCACACACTGTAGAACATGTCCCACACTCTGTAGAACATGTCCCACACACTGTAGAACATGCCCTGCACACTGTAGAACATGCCCTGCACACTGTAGAACAGTCCTGCACGCTGTAGAACATGTCCCACACACTGTAGAACATGTCCCACACACTGTAGAACATGTCCCACACACTGTAGAACATTTCCCACAACACTGTAGAACATGTCCCACACACTGTAGAACATGTCCTGCACACTGTAGAACATGTCCTGCACGCTGTAGAACATGTCCTGCACGCTGTAGAANTCATGGAGTATAGTGTCGTGGAGTATAGTGTCATGGAGTATAGTGTCATGGAGTATAGTGTCGTGGAGTATAGTGTCATGGAGTATAGTGTCGTGGTGTATAGTGTCATGGAGTATAGTGTGTGGAGTATAGTGTCATGGAGTATAGTGTCATGGAGTATAGTGTCGTGGAGTATAGTGTCATGGAGTATAGTGAAATGGAGTATAAGTCGTGGAGTATAGTGTCATGGAGTATAGTGTCATGGAGTATAGTGTCGTGGTGTATAGTGTCATGGAGTATAGTGTCATGGGTATAGTGTTGTGGTGTATAGTGTCGTGGTGTATAGTGTCGTGGAGTATAGTGTCGTGGTGTATAGTGTCATGGAGTATAGTGTCGTGGTGTATAGTGGTGGTGTATAGTGTCATGGAGTATAGTGTCGTGGAGTATAGTGTCATGGAGTATAGTGTCGTGGAGTATAGTGTCATGGAGTATAGTGTCATGGAGTATAGTGTCGTGGAGTATAGTGTCGTGGTGGGTATAGTGTCGTGGTGTATAGTGTCATGGGATATAGTGTCGTGGAGTATAGTGTCATGGGTATAGTGTCATGGAGTATAGTGTTGTGGAGTATAGTGTCATGGAGTATAGTGTCGTGGAGTATAGTGTCGTGGAGTATAGTGTCATGGAGTATAGTGTCATGGAGTATAGTGTCGTGGAGTATAGTGTCATGGAGTATAGTGTCATGGAGTATAGTGTCGTGGAGTATAGTGTCGTGGAGTATAGTGTCGTGGAGTATAGTGTCATGGAGTACAGTGTCGTGGAGTATAGTGTCATGGAGTATAGTGTCGTGGTGTATAGTGTCGTGGAGTATAGTGTCGTGGTGTATAGTGTCGTGGAGTATAGTGTCGTGGAGTATAGTGTCATGGAGTATAGTGTCGTGGAGTATAGTGTCGTGGAGTATAGTGTCGTGGATTATAGTGTCGTGGAGCATAGGGTCATGGAGTATAGTGTTGTGGTGTATAGTGTCGTGTGGAGTATAGTGTCGTGGAGTATAGTGTCGTGGAGTATAGTGTTGTGGTGTATAGTGTCGTGGAGTATAGTGTTGTGGTGTATAGTGTCGTGGTGTATAGTGTCATGGAGTATAGTGTCGTGGAGTATAGTGTCGTGGAGTATAGTGTTGTGGTGTATAGTGTTGTGGTGTATAGTGTTGTGGTGTATAGTGTCGTGGAGTATAGTGTTGTGGTGTATAGTGTCGTGGAGTATAGTGTCGTGGAGTATAGTGTTGTGGTGTATAGTGTCGTGGAGTATAGTGTCGGAGTATAGTGTCGTGGAGTATAGTGTCGTGGAGTATAGGGCGTGGAGTAGTGTTGTGGTGTATAGTGTCGTGGAGTATAGTGTCGTGGAGTATAGTGTCGTGGAGTATAGTGTGTGGTGTATAGTGTCGTGGAGTATAGTGTCGTGGTTATAGTGTCGTGGAGGATAGGGTCATGGAGTATAGTGTTGTGGTGTATAGTGTCGTGGAGTATAGTGTCGTGGAGAGTATAGTGTCGTGGAGTATAGTGTTGTGGTGTATAGTGTCGTGGAGTATAGTGTTGTGGTGTATAGTGTCGTGGAGTATAGTGTCGTGGAGCATAGTGTGTGGTGTATAGTGTTGTGGTGTATAGTGTTGTGGTGTATAGTGTCGTGGAGTATAGTGTTGTGGTGTATAGTGTCGTGGAGTATAGTGTCGTGGAGTATAGTGTTGTGGTGTATAGTGTCGTGGATATAGTGTCGTGGAGTATAGTGTCGTGGAGTATAGGGTCGTGGAGTATAGTGTTGTGGTTTATCGTGTATAGTATAGTGTCGTGGTGTATAGTGTCGTGGTGTATAGTGTCATGGAGTATAGTGTCATGGAGTATAGTGTCGTGGAGTATAGTGTCATGGAGTATAGTGTCGTGGAGTATAGTGTCGGGAGTATAGTGTCGTGGAGTATAGTGTCGTGGAGTATAGTGTCATGGAGTATAGTGTCGTGGAGTATAGTGTCGTGGAGTATAGTGTCATGGAGTATAGTGTCGTGGAGTATAGTGTCATGGAGATAGTGTCAGGAGTATAGTGTCGTGGAGTATAGTGTCATGGAGTATAGTGTCATGGAGTATAGTGTCGTGGTCTAGAGTGTCATGGAGTATAGTGTCATGGAGTATAGTGTTGTGGTGTATAGTGTCGTGGTGTATAGTGTCGTGGAGTATAGTGTCGTGGGATTGGTGTAGGTCGGGGTATAGTGTCATGGAGTGAGTGTCGTGGTGTATAGTGTCGTGGTGTATAGTGTCATGGAGTATAGTGTCGTGGAGTATAGTGTCGTGGAGTATAGTGTCATGGAGTATAGTGTCATGGAGTATAGTGGTGGTGTATAGTGTCATGGAGTATAGTGTCGTGGTGTATAGTGTCATGGTGTATAGTGTCGTGGTGTATAGTGTCATGGAGTATAGTGTCGTGGTGTATAGTGTCGTGGAGTATAGTGTCGTGGAGTATAGTGTCGTGGAGTATAGTGTCATGGAGTATAGTGTCATGGAGTATAGTGTCATGGAGTATAGTGTCGTGGTGTATAGTGTCGTGGAGTATAGTGTCATGGAGTATAGTGTCGGGGTATAGTGTCGTGGAGTATAGTGTCGTGGTGTATAGTGTCATGGAGTATAGTGTCGTGGTGTATAGTGTCGTGGTGTATAGTGTCGTGGAGTATAGTGTCATGGAGTATAGTGTCATGGAGTATAGTGTCGTGGAGTATAGTGTCATGGAGTATAGTGTCATAAGCATAGTGTCGTGGAGTATAGTGTCGTGGAGTATAGTGTCGTGGAGTATAGTGTCGTGGTGTATAGTGTCGTGGAGTATAGTGTCGTGGAGTATAGTGTCGTGGAGTATAGTGTCATGGAGTATAGTGTCGTGGAGTATAGTGTCATGGAGTATAGTGTCGTGGAGTATAGTGTCGTGGAGTATAGTGTCATTGAGTATAGTGTCGTGGTGTATAGTGTCGTGGAGTATAGTGTCATGGAGTATAGTGTCGTGGAGTATAGTGTCGTGGAGTATAGTGTCGTGGTGTATAGTGTCGTCAAGTATAGTGTTGTGGTGTATAATGTCGTGGAGTATAGTGTTGTGGTGTATAGTGTCGTGGAGTATAGTGTCGTGGTGTATAGTGTCGTTTAGTATAGTGTCGTGGAGTATAGTGTCGTGGTGTATAGTGTCGTGGTGTATTGTGTCGTGGAGTATAGTGTCGTGGTGTATAGTGTCGTGGAGTATAGTGTCGTGGAGTATAGTGTTGTGGTGTATAGTGTCATGGAGTATAGTGTCGTGGTGTATAGTGTCGTGGTGTATAGTGTCATGGAGTATAGTGTCATGGAGTATAGTGTCGTGGAGTATAGTGTCATGGAGTATAGTGTCGTGGAGTATAGTGTCATGGAGTATAGTGTCATGGAGTATAGTGTCGTGGAGTATAGTGTCATGGAGTATAGTGTCATGGAGTATAGTGTCGTGGTGTATAGTGTCATGGAGTATAGTGTCGTGGAGTATAGTGTCATGGAGTATAGTGTCATGGAGTATAGTGTCGTGGAGTATAGTGTCATGGAGTATAGTGTCATGGAGTATAGTGTCGTGGAGTATAGTGTCATGGAGTATAGTGTCATGGAGTATAGTGTCGTGGAGTATAGTGTCATGGAGTATAGTGTCGTGGAGTATAGTGTCGTGGAGTATAGTGTCATGGAGTATAGTGTCGTGGAGTATAGTGTCATGGAGTATAGTGTCATGGAGTATAGTGTCGTGGTCTATAGTGTCATGGAGTATAGTGTCATGGAGTATAGTGTTGTGGTGTATAGTGTCGTGGTGTATAGTGTCGTGGAGTATAGTGTCGTGGAGTATAGTGTCGTGGTGTATAGTGTCATGGAGTATAGTGTCGTGGTGTATAGTGTCGTGGTGTATAGTGTCATGGAGTATAGTGTCGTGGAGTATAGTGTCGTGGAGTATAGTGTCATGGAATATAGTGTCATGGAGTATAGTGTCGTGGTGTATAGTGTCATGGAGTATAGTGTCGTGGTGTATAGTGTCATGGTGTATAGTGTCGTGGTGTATAGTGTCATGGAGTATAGTGTCGTGGTGTATAGTGTCGTGGAGTATAGTGTCGTGGAGTATAGTGTCGTGGAGTATAGTGTCATGGAGTATAGTGTCGTGGAGTATAGTGTCATGGAGTATAGTGTCGTGGTGTATAGTGTCGTGGAGTATAGTGTCATGGAGTATAGTGTCGTGGAGTATAGTGTCGTGGTGTATAGTGTCGTGGAGTATTGTGTCGTGGTGTATAGTGTCATGGAGTATAGTGTCGTGGTGTATAGTGTCGTGGAGTATAGTGTCATGGAGTATAGTGTCATGGAGTTTAGTGTCGTGGAGTATAGTGTCATGGAGTATAGTGTCATGGAGCATAGTGTCGTGGAGTATAGTGTCGTGGAGTATAGTGTCGTGGAGTATAGTGCCATGGAGTATAGTGTCGTGGAGTATAGTGTCGTGGTGTATAGTGTCGTGGATTATAGTGTCGTGGAGTATAGTGTCGTGGAGTATAGTGTCATGGAGTATAGTGTCGTGGTGTATAGTGTCGTGGAGTATAGTGTCATGGAGTATAGTGTCGTGGAGTATAGTGTCGTGGTGTATAGTGTCGTGGAGTATAGTGTCGTGGTGTATAGTGTCATGGAGTATAGTGTCGTGGTGTATAGTGTCGTGGTGTATAGTGTCGTGGAGTATAGTGTCATGGAGTATAGTGTCATGGAGTTTAGTGTCGTGGAGTATAGTGTCATGGAGTATAGTGTCATGGAGCATAGTGTCGTGGAGTATAGTGTCGTGGAGTATAGTGTCGTGGAGTATAGTGCCATGGAGTATAGTGTCGTGGAGTATAGTGTCGTGGTGTATAGTGTCGTGGATTATAGTGTCGTGGAGTATAGTGTCGTGGAGTATAGTGTCATGGAGTATAGTGTCGTGGAGTATAGTGTCATGGAGTATAGTGTCGTGGAGTATAGTGTCGTGGAGTATAGTGTCATTGAGTATAGTGTCGTGGTGTATAGTGTCGTGGAGTAGTGTCATGGAGTATAGTGTCGTGGAGTATAGTGTCGTGGAGTATAGTGTCGTGGTGTATAGTGTCGTCAAGTATAGTGTTGTGGTGTATAGTGTCGTGGAGTATAGTGTTGTGGTGTATAGTGTCGTGGAGTATAGTGTTGTGGTGTTTAGTGTCGTGGAGTATAGTGTTGTGGTGTATAGTGTCGTGGAGTATAGTGTCGTGGAGTATAGTGTCGTGGAGTATAGTGTCGTGGAGTATAGTGTCGTGGTGTATAGTGTCGTGGAGTATAGTGTCCTGGAGTATAGTGTCGTGGAGTATAGTGTCGTGGTGTATAGTGTCGTGGAATATAGTGTCGTGGAGTATAGTGTCGTGGTGTATAGTGTCGTGGTGTATTGTGTCGTGGAGTATAGTGTCGTGGTGTATAGTGTCGTGGAGTATAGTGTCGTGGAGTATAGTGTCGTGGAGTATAGTGTCGTGGTGTATAGTGTCGTGGAATATAGTGTCGTGGAGTATAGTGTCGTGGAGTATAGTGTTGTGGTGTATAGTGTCATGGAGTATAGTGTCATGGAGTATAGTGTCGTGGAGTATAGTGTTGTAGTGTATAGTGTCGTGGAGTATAGTGTCGTGGAGTATAGTGTTGTGGTGTATAGTCACGTTGAGTATAGTGTCGTGGAGTATAGTGTTGTGGTGTATAGTGTCATGGAGTATAGTGTCTTGGTGTATAGTGCCGTGGAGTATAGTGTCGTGAAGTATAGTGTCGTGGAGTATAGTGTCGTGGCTACTACACCAGGCCACTACACCATGCTACTACATCAGGCTACTACACCAGGCTACTACACCAGGCTACTACAACACACTACTACACTATGCTACTACATCAGACTGCTACACCATGCTACTACTCCAGGCCACTACACCAGGCTACTACACCAGGCTACTACAACACACTACTACACTATGCTACTACACCAGGCTGCTACAACACACTACTACACCACACTACTACACCAGGCTGCTACAACACACTACTACACCACACTACTACACCAGGCTGCTACAATATACTACTACACCACACTACTACACCAGGCTGCTACAACACACTATTACACCACACTACTACACCAGGCAACTATACACCAAGCCACTATACCACTCTACTATGCCAGGCCACTACACCATGCTACTACTCCAGGCCACTACACTACGCTACTACACCAGACTACTACAACACACTACTACACCACACTACTACACCAGGCTGCTACAACACGCTACTGCAAATGAAAAATGAATAAAAATGATGAACCAACTTTATTATGATCCTTTTTTATTTTACTAAATGTAGAAATAAATGTTATATTTTTACA
>WNGS01168191.1:39192-49891 GCA_020271785.1 Procambarus virginalis | reverse complement strand
GTATAGTGTCGTGGAGTATAGTTTGTGTATAGTGTCGTGGAGTATAGTGTCGTTGAGTATAGTGTCGTGGAGTATAGTGTTGTGGTGTATAGTGTCGTGGAGTATAGTGTCGTGGAGTATAGTGTCGTGGAGTATAGTGTCGTGGAGTATAGTGTCGTGGTGTATAGTGTCGTGGAGTATAGTGTCGTGGAGTATAGTGTCGTGGAGTATAGTGTCGTGGTGTATAGTGTCATGGAGTATAGTGTCGTGGTGTATAGTGTCGTGGTGTATAGTGTCATGGAGTATAGTGTCATGGAGTATAGTGTCGTGGAGTATAGTGTCGTGGTGTATAGTGTCATGGAGTATAGTGTCGTGGAGTATAGTGTCGTGGAGTATAGTGTCATGGAGTATAGTGTCGTGGAGTATAGTGTCATGGAGTATAGTGTCGTGGAGTATAGTGTCGTGGAGTATAGTGTCGTGGAGTATAGTGTCGTGGAGTATAGTGTCGTGGAGTATAGTGTCGTGGAGTATAGTGTCGTGGATTATAGTGTCATGGTGTATAGTGTCGTGGTGTATAGTGTCATGGAGTATAGTGTCGTGGTGTATAGTGTCGTGGAGTATAGTGTCGTGGAGTATAGTGTCGTGGAGTATAGTGTCGTGGAGTATAGTGTCGTGGAGTATAGTGTCGTGGAGTATAGTGTCGTGGAGTATAGTGTCGTGGAGTATAGTGTCGTGGAGTATAGTGTCGTGGAGTATAGTGTCGTGGAGTATAGTGTCGTGGAGTATAGTGTCGTGGAGTATAGTGTCGTGGAGTATAGTGTCGTGGTGTATAGTGTCGTGGTGTATAGTGTCGTGGAGTATAGTGTCGTGGAGTATAGTGTCGTGGAGTATAGTGTCGTGGAGTATAGTGTCGTGGAGTATAGTGTCGTGGAGTATAGTGTCGTGGAGTATAGTGTCGTGGAGTATAGTGTCGTGGAGTATAGTGTCGTGGAGTATAGTGTCGTGGAGTATAGTGTCGTGGAGTATAGTGTCGTGGAGTATAGTGTCGTGGAGTATAGTGTCGTGGAGTATAGTGTCGTGGAGTATAGTGTCGTGGTGTATAGTGTCGTGGAGTATAGTGTCGTGGAGTATAGTGTCGTGGAGTATAGTGTCGTGGAGTATAGTGTCGTGGAGTATAGTGTCGTGGAGTATAGTGTCGTGGAGTATAGTGTCGTGGAGTATAGTGTCGTGGAGTATAGTGTCGTGGAGTATAGTGTCGTGGAGTATAGTGTCGTGGAGTATAGTGTCGTGGTGTATAGTGTCGTGGAGTATAGTGTTGTGGTGTATAGTGTCGTGGTGTATAGTGTCGTGGAGTATAGTGTCGTGGAGTATAGTGTCGTGGAGTATAGTGTCGTGGAGTATAGTGTCGTGGAGTATAGTGTCGTGGAGTATAGTGTCGTGGAGTATAGTGTCGTGGAGTATAGTGTCGTGGAGTATAGTGTCGTGGTGTATAGTGTCGTGGAGTATAGTGTCGTGGAGTATAGTGTCGTGGAGTATAGTGTCGTGGAGTATAGTGTCGTGGAGTATAGTGTCGTGGAGTATAGTGTCGTGGAGTATAGTGTCGTGGTGTATAGTGTCGTGGAGTATAGTGTCGTGGAGTATAGTGTCGTGGTGTATAGTGTCGTGGAGTATAGTGTCGTGGAGTATAGTGTCGTGGAGTATAGTGTCGTGGAGTATAGTGTCGTGGTGTATAGTGTCGTGGAGTATAGTGTCGTGGAGTATAGTGTCGTGGAGTATAGTGTCGTGGAGTATAGTGTCGTGGAGTATAGTGTCGTGGTGTATAGTGTCGTGGAGTATAGTGTTGTGGTGTATAGTGTCGTGGAGTATAGTGTCGTGGAGTATAGTGTCGTGGAGTATAGTGTCGTGGAGTATAGTGTCGTGGAGTATAGTGTCGTGGTGTATAGTGTCGTGGAGTATAGTGTTGTGGTGTATAGTGTCGTGGTGTATAGTGTCGTGGTGTATAGTGTCGTGGAGTATAGTGTCGTGGAGTATAGTGTCGTGGAGTATAGTGTCGTGGTGTATAGTGTCGTGGAGTATAGTGTCGTGGAGTATAGTGTGTGGTGTATAGTGTCGTGGAGTATAGTGTCGTGGAGTATAGTGTTGTGGTGTATAGTGTCGTGGAGTATAGTGTCGTGGAGTATAGTGTCGTGGAGTATAGTGTCGTGGAGTATAGTGTTGTGGTGTATAGTGTCGTGGAGTATAGTGTCGTGGAGTATAGTGTTGTGGTGTATAGTGTCGTGGAGTATAGTGTCGTGGAGTATAGTGTTGTGGTGTATAGTGTCATGGAGTATAGTGTCGTGGTGTATAGTGTCGTGGTGTATAGTGTCATGGAGTATAGTGTCATGGAGTATAGTGTCGTGGAGTATAGTGTCGTGGAGTATAGTGTCGTGGAGTATAGTGTCGTGGAGTATAGTGTCGTGGAGTATAGTGTCGTGGAGTATAGTGTCGTGGAGTATAGTGTCGTGGTGTATAGTGTCGTGGAGTATAGTGTCGTGGAGTATAGTGTCGTGGAGTATAGTGTCGTGGAGTATAGTGTCGTGGAGTATAGTGTCGTGGTGTATAGTGTCATGGAGTATAGTGTTGTGGTGTATAGTGTCGTGGAGTATAGTGTCGTGGAGTATAGTGTCGTGTGTATAGTGTCGTGGAGTATAGTGTCGTGGAGTATAGTGTCGTGGAGTATAGTGTCGTGGTGTATAGTGTCATGGAGTATAGTGTGTGGTGTATAGTGTCGTGGAGTATAGTGTCGTGGAGTATAGTGTTGTGGTGTATAGTGTCGTGGAGTATAGTGTCGTGGTGTATAGTGTCGTGGTGTATAGTGTCGTGGAGTATAGTGTGTGGTGTATAGTGTCGTGGAGTATAGTGTCGTGGAGTATAGTGTCGTGGAGTATAGTGTTGTGGTGTATAGTGTCGTGAGTATAGTGTCGTGGAGTATAGTGTCGTGGAGTATAGTGTTGTGGTGTATAGTGTCGTGGAGTATAGTGTTGTGGTGTATAGTGTCGTGGTGTATAGTGTCGTGGAGTATAGTGTCGTGGAGTATAGTGTTGTGGAGTATAGTGTCGTGGAGTATAGTGTTGTGGTGTATAGTGTCGTGGAGTATAGTGTCGTGGAGTATAGTGTTGTGGTGTATAGTGTCGTGGAGTATAGTGTCGTGGAGTATAGTGTCGTGGTGTATAGTGTCGTGGAGTATAGTGTCGTGGAGTATAGTGTTGTGGTTATAGTGTCGTGGAGTATAGTGTCGTGGTGTATAGTGTCGTGGTGTATAGTGTCATGGAGTATAGTGTCGTGAGTATAGTGTCGTGAGTATAGTGTCGTGGAGTATAGTGTCATGGAGTATAGTGTCGTGGAGTATAGTGTCATGGAGTATAGTGTCATGGAGTATAGTGTCGTGGAGTATAGTGTCATGGAGTATAGTGTCGTGGAGTATAGTGTCATGGAGTATAGTGTCATGGAGTATAGTGTCATGGAGTATTGTGTCATGGAGTATAGTGTCGTGGTGTATAGTGTCATGGAGTATAGTGTTGTGGTGTATAGTGTCGTGTGTATAGTGTCGTGGAGTATAGTGTCGTGGAGTATAGTGTCGTGGTGTATAGTGTCATGGAGTATAGTGNTTACACAGCATTGGACAGTTAAACAGTTACACGGAATAGTTACACAGCACGGAAACAGTTACAACATTATGGGAAAGTTACTCATCACGGAACAGGTACACAGCATGGAACACTTACACATATGGAAAAGTTACACAGCATCGAACAGTTACACAACATGGAAACAGTTACTCAGCATGGAGCAATTACACAGCATGGGACAGTTACACAGCACGGAACCGTTACACAGCAGGAAACACTTACACAGCATGGGACAGTTACGCATCACGGAACAGTTACACTGTATAGGACAGTTACACAGCACGGAAAACTTACACAGCATGGAGCAGTTACACATCATGGGACTGTTACATAGAATGGGACAGTTACACAGCAAGAAACACTTATACAGCACGAGACAGTTGCACATCGCGGAACAGTTACACAGCACGGATCGGTTACACAGTATTGAACAGTTACACAGCATGTACAGTTACACAGCATGGAACACTTACACAGCATGGAACAGTTAAACAGCATGGAACAGTTACACAGCATGGTACAGTTACACAGCATGGAACAGTTACACAGCATGGTACAGTTACACAGCATGAACAGTTACACAGCATGGAACAGTTACACAGCACGGAACAGTTACACACCACGGAACAGTTACACACCACGGAACAGTTACACACCACGGAACAGTTACACACCACTGTACAGCTACACAGCACGGAGCAGCTACACACCACTGTACAGCTACACAGCACGGAGCAGTTACACACCACTGTACAGCTACACAGCACGGAGCAGTTACACACCACTGTACAGCTACACAGCACGGAGCAGTTACACACCACTGTACAGCTACACAGCACGGAGCAGTTACACACCACTGTACAGCTACACACCACTGTACAGCTACACAGCACGGAGCAGCTACACACCACTGTACAGCTACACAGCACGGAGCAGCTACACAGCACGGAGCAGCTACACAGCACGGAGCAGCTACACACCACTGTACAGCTACACAGCACGGAGCAGTTACACACCACTGTACAGCTACACAGCACGGAGCAGCTACACAGCACGGAGCAGCTACACAGCACGGAGCAGTTACACACCACTGTACAGCTACACAGCACGGAGCAGTTACACACCACTGTACAGCTACACAGCACGGAGCAGTTACACACCACTGTACAGCTACACACCACTGTACAGCTACACAGCACGGAGCAGCTACACACCACTGTACAGCTACACAGCACGGAGCAGCTACACAGCACGGAGCAGTTACACACCACTGTACAGCTACACAGCACGGAGCAGTTACACACCACTGTACAGCTACACAGCACGGAGCAGTTACACACCACTGTACAGCTACACAGCACGGAGCAGTTACACACCACTGTACAGCTACACACCACTGTACAGCTACACAGCACGGAGCAGCTACACACCACTGTACAGCTACACAGCACGGAGCAGCTACACAGCACGGAGCAGTTACACACCACTGTACAACTACACAGCACGGAGCAGTTACACACCACTGTACAGCTACACAGCACGGAGCAGTTACACACCACTGTACAGCTACACAGCACGGAGCAGTTACACACCACTGTACAGCTACACAGCACGGAGCAGTTACACACCACTGTACAGCTACACAGCACGGAGCAGTTACACACCACTGTACAGCTACACACCACTGTACAGCTACACAGCACGGAGCAGCTACACAGCACGGAGCAGCTACACAGCACGGAGCAGCTACACAGCACGGAGCAGCTACACAGCACGGAGCAGCTACACAGCACCTAACAGCTACAATGAAGGTGAAGGAAAGACCCAATTTGAATTAAAAAACAGATTTCGGACGTAACCTCCATCCTTTCTCAAGTTAATGGAGGTTACACATATACCGGATCTTCCCTACACCATCACTCAAACACTACGGCATTGTAGTAAGTTTCTTCATTTATAATGTTGGGACTGAAGAAAATGCTCATATTGGTCCATGATGGACCAGTCTCACTGATATTGGTGGCATAAATGGTTTATATTGGTCCAGGATGAACTAGTCTCAATTATTGATGTAAATTTTTTTATATATCTCAGACATTGAACATTTAGAGCAGTATGGACCAATGTAGTAACTGTATGAACCAATTACTGTAATGTGGCTTGAATAAATGTTTATATTTGTCCACGACAGACCCGTTTTAAGTATACGGGAAAGAGAAATATTGACATTTCAAATTATTATTATTATTATTTCAAAATCATTCTATTGAACCTGGAACAACAGTTCATGTTGGTCTTGACGGACCTGTATCATTATATTATTATTGGAAACGCCTAAATTACTCCATAAGTTTTAAATTCATATTTTAACTGGATGGACGAAACACAAGGAGTGAACAATGGAACTCAAACATCACTTACTATTAACCATTAACGAATATTCCTGCGTGATCCATATTGTCAGGGACATGTTGGCATTCTCACCAGTCATTACCCTCACGACTCTCTCACTCACTAGTCATTACCCTCACGACCCACTCACTCACCAGTCATTACCCTCATGACCCTCTCACTCACCAGTCATTACCCTCACGACTCTCTCACTCACCAGTCATTACTCTCACGACCCTCTCACTCACCAGTCATTACCCTCATGACCCTCTCACTCACCAGTCATTACCCTCACGACTCTCTCACTCACCAGTCATTACCCTCACGACCCACTCACTCACCAGTCATTACCCTCATGACCCTCTCACTCACCAGTCATTACCCTCACGACTCTCTCACTCACTAGTCATTACCCTCACGACCCACTCACTCACCAGTCATTACCCTCATGACCCTCTCACTCACCAGTCATTACCCTCACGACTCTCTCACTCACCAGTCATTACTCTCACGACCCTCTCACTCACCAGTCATTACCCTCATGACCCTCTCACTCACCAGTCATTACCCTCACGACTCTCTCACTCACCAGTCATTACCCTCACGACCCACTCACTCACCAGTCATTACCCTCATGACCCTCTCACTCACCAGTCATTACCCTCACGACTCTCTCACTCACCAGTCATTACTCTCACGACCCTCTCACTCACCAGTCATTACCCTCATGACCCTCTCACTCACCAGTCATTACCCTCACGACCCTCTCACTCACCAGTCATTACTCTCACGACCCTCTCACTCACCAGTCATTACCCTCACGACCCTTTCACTCACCAGTCATTACCCTCACGACCCTCTCACTCACCAGTCATTACCCTCACGACCCTCTCACTCACTAGTCATTACCCTCACGACCCTCTCACTCACTAGTCATTACCCTCACGACCCTCTCACTCACCAGTCATTACCCTCACGACCCTCTCACTCACCAGTCATTACCTCACGACCCTCTCACTCACCAGTCATTACCCTCACGACCCTCTCACTCACCAGTCATTACTCTCACGACCCTCTCACTCACCAGTCATTACCCTCACGACTCTCTCACTCACCAGTCATTACCCTCACGACTCTCTCACTCACCAGTCATTACCCTCACGACCCTCTCACTCACTAGTCATTACCCTCACGACCCTCTCACTCACTAGTCATTACCCTCACGACCCTCTCACTCACCAGTCATTACCCTCACGACCCTCTCACTCACCAGTCATTACCCTCACGACCCTCTCACTCACCAGTCATTACCCTCACGACCCTCTCACTCACCAGTCATTACTCTCACGACCCTCTCACTCACCAGTCATTACCCTCACGACTGGTGAGTGATTAATCGTCCCTTTTCCCACTCTCCCTTCGTCCTCCCTCCCCCCCCCAATCCCTTTTCTCTCAGAAAATGTAATATTAAGGAGGCCTTATCTAGACTAAGTGACTCTGTACTGCCGCAACTCTTTAGTTGTAGCATCATTTTGACTGTAGAATAAGACAATTAAACCTCAATTTCTAAATTAATCAAGATTGTGAGATGGATTATTAGCCTTCCCTCAGTTCATTCAGCTTGAACTGTATATTTATAAGTGCATTATGATACGCTTAGAGACCTTCCAGTGGGGCATATACCACACCAGCTGTGGTATGAGCCATGGAGCTTTGTTGATACTTTGTGTACCTTGCATGGAAGTAAAGTTGATAATTACGTATTAGGAGAGAACTTGTTAATTTTTAGTTAATTAATTTTGCCCCGAGAGGCGAGTTTATTGGGCAGTGCCACTCATCCTGTGAGTGAACACACCGCCATAGCAGCATGTACAACACTCCCCAAAAGGAAGAAAACCTGCTGGGTTGTTCATCCTGTCACTTGTACCCAGACACAGCTGGGACTTGCTTAACTGTCTCAAGTGAACTGCTCCTCAAACAAGAAGATTAACATCTATCAACCCTTAAAAGCTTACGTTATCTTGCGGGTGCAAAATGGGGAAATCTTTTAAGAACAGTATCAATATTTGACAAATAGTGTTTTCCTAACTCAAACAATGTGGGGTTTATTAATCTACACATATTTCTGATGTCTCTCAGGTGTTCACATTCACGTAGATAGTGGTCAAGGCGGTGTCCGTCACTCTCATCACAAATTCTGCAACTTCGCTGATCAACAGTCGTTTCCATTCCATATCTCCATGGATATTTGTATCCCAGACGGATTCTCGCTATTACTGATTCTCTCCCTCGTCCTCCTCCTCTTCGGCCATAATGATTGGGATTGCCAGCTGCAACCATGTTGTACCATCGTACAGATTCACTGGTTTGTGCTTCTATCCTCCTTTCCTCAGTTACCTTGTCACGGTGATGTTGCCTGACAATACCTCTAATTTGTAGTAGAGTCTTGGGTATGAAGTATTCAATATGGTCTTCTTCAGCACCTTCAGCAGCCAGCACATCTGCTCGTTCATTCCCACATATCCCAACATGGGAGGGGAGCCACAGAAACTTGATGACTCTTCCCTGATTGGTAAGTACTCTCAAAGCTCTCTTAAATTCAGCGACTATTGCAAGATTTTCTTGTTACAGTATAATGATGAGGAAGACAGTGTGGGTATTCTCAGTAGAGTAGATTGTGTGGGTATTTTCAGTAGAGTAGGCTGTGTGGGTATTCTCAACACAGTAGGTTGTGTAGGTATTCTCAATAAAGAAGGCTGTGTGGGTATTCCCAATAGAGTAAGTTGTGTGGGTTTTCCCAATAGAGTAGGTTGTGTGGATATTCTCAAAAGAGTAGGTTGTGTGGGTGTTCTCAGTAGAGTAGGCTGTGTGGGTATTCCCAATAGAGTAAGTTGTGTTGGTATTCCCAATAGAGTAGGTTGTGTAGGTATTGTCAATAGAGAAGGTTGTGTGGGTATTCCCAATAGAGTAGGTTGTGTGGGTATTCTCAATGGAGTAGGTTTGTGTGGGTATTTTCAATGGAGTAGGTTGTGTGGGTATTCTCAGTAGAGAAGGTGCCATTGGTTTTAATAAATGTTTTTATTCAAGCTTCATTCCCAGCAAACACAAAACGTTTTGAAAACTTTCATTTTCGTTTTCCCACAGGTGAACTAATAACTTGTCTTGAGAATGGTGCAGGAGAGCATTTGAGAAACTTTTACTCCAAAAATCCAAACATATATCTGTTATAATAAACGTTTTTTTTTTTAACTATTTTGTTCCTACTGTATTACAAATAGTTTTTGCATGTTTAAATGTAAAATTTATGGTATTTTTTGTAAATTCATTATTAAATTGTGAATGATATTTAATAGCTGTATAAAACATTCAAAATACATTTAGTTACTCTATGATCAGATCAAATTAGTTGTCATAATTATGCTAAAAATCGCTCTTTTAACACAATTTGACTCCTCATGTATTACACTAAACACTAATAACAAGTTTATGGTGTATAGTGTCGTGGAGTATAGTGTTGTGGTGTATAGTGTTGTGGTGTATAGTGTCGTGGAGTATAGTGTTGTGGTGTATAGTGTTGTGGTGTATAGTATCGTGGAGTATAGTGTCGTGGAGTATAGTGTTGTGGTGTATAGTGTCGTGGAGTATAGTGTTGTGGTGTATAGTGTTGTGGTGTATAGTATCGTGGAGTATAGTGTCGTGGAGTATAGTGTCGTGGAGTATAGTGTTGTGGTGTATAGTGTCGTGGAGTATAGTGTTGTGGTGTATAGTATCGTGGAGTATAGTGTCGTGGAGTATAGTGTCGTGGAGTATAGTGTTGTGGTGTATAGTGTCGTGGAGTATAGTGTTGTGGTGTATAGTGTTGTGGTGTATAGTATCGTGGAGTATAGTGTCGTGGTGTATAGTGTCGTGGAGTATAGTGTTGTGGTGTATAGTGTTGTGGTGTATAGTGTCGTGGTGTATAGTGTCGTGGAGTATAGTGTCATGGTGTATAGTGTCGTGGTGTATAGTGTCGTGGAGTATAGTGTTGTGGTGTATAGTGTCGTGGTGTATAGTGTCGTGGAGTATAGTGTCGTGGTGTATAGTGTCGTGGTGTATAGTGTTGTGGTGTATAGTGTCGTGGTGTATAGTGTCGTGGAGTATAGTGTCGTGGTGTATAGTGTCGTGGTGTATAGTGTCGTGGTGTATAGTCGCGTGGAGTATAGTGTCGTGGTGTATAGTGTCGTGGAGTATAGTGTCATGGAGCATAGTGTCGTGGAGTATAGTGTAGTGGTGTATAGTGTCGTGGTGTATAGTGGCATGGAGTATAGTGTCGTGGAGTATAGTGTCGTGGAGTATAGTGGCATGGAGTATAGTGTCGTGGTGTATAGTGTCGTGGAGTATAGTGTCGTGGTGTATAGTGTCGTGGAGTATAGTGGCATGGAGTATAGTGTCGTGGAGTATAGTGTCGTGGAGTATAATGGCATGGAGTATAGTGTCGTGGAGTATAGTGGCATGGAGTATAGTGTCGTGGAGTATAGTGGCATGGAGTATAGTCGTGGAGTATAGTGTCGTAATGTATAGTGTCGAGGAGTATAGTGTCGTGGTGTATAGTGTCGTGGAGTATAGTGTCGTGGAGTATAGTGTCGTGGAGTATAGTGGCATGGAGTATAGTGTCGTGGAGT
>WNGS01168191.1:0-11683 GCA_020271785.1 Procambarus virginalis | reverse complement strand
TCAGGCAACATCACCGTGACAAGGTAACTGAGGAAAGGAGGATAGAAGCACAAACCAGTGAATCTGTACGATGGTACAACATGGTTGCAGCTGGCAATCCCAATCATTATGGACGAAGAGGAGGAGGACGCGGGAGAGAATCAGTAATAGCGAGAATCCGTCTGGGATACAAATACCCATGGAGATACGGAATGGAAACGACTGTTGATCAGCGAAATTGCAGAATTTGTGGTGAGAGTGATGGACACCGCCTTGACCACTATCTACGTGAATGTGAACACCTGAGAGACATTATAAATATGTGTAGAATAATAAACCCCACATTGTTTGAGTTAGGTAAATACTATTTGTCAAATATTGATACTGTTCTTAAAAGATTCCCCCATTTTGCACCCGCAAGATAACGTAAGCTTTTAAGGGTTGATAGATGTTAATCTTCTTGTTTGAGGAGCTGTTCACTTGAGACAGTTAAGCAAGTCCCAGCTGTGTCTGGGTACAAGTGATAGGATGAACAACCCAGCAGGTTTTCTTCCTTTTGGGGAGTGTTGTACATGCTGCTATGGCGGTGTGTCCACTCACAAGATGAGTGGTGCTGCCCAATAAACTCGCCTCTCGGGGCAAAATTAATTAACTAAAAATTAACAAGTTCTCTCCTAATACGTAATTATCAACTTTACTTCC
Source organism: Procambarus virginalis (assembly GCA_020271785.1). Taxonomy (NCBI): domain Eukaryota; kingdom Metazoa; phylum Arthropoda; class Malacostraca; order Decapoda; family Cambaridae; genus Procambarus; species Procambarus virginalis. The sequence continues at coordinate 11,002 of WNGS01168191.1, read as the reverse complement.
ATGCAAGGTACACAAAGTATCAACAAAGCTCCATGGCTCATACCACAGCTGGTGTGGTATATGCCCCACTGGAAGGTCTCTAAGCGTATCATAATGCACTTATAAATATACAGTTCAAGCTGAATGAACTGAGGGAAGGCTAATAATCCATCTCACAATCTTGATTAATTTAGAAATTAAGGTTTAATTGTCTTATTCTACAGTCAAAATGATGCTACAACTAAAGAGTTGTGGCAGTTCAGAGTCACTAAATCTAGATAAGGCCTCCTTAATATTACATTTTCTGAGAGAAAAGAGATTGGGGGGGGACGAAGGGAGAGTGGGAAAAGGGACGATTAATCACTCACCAGTCGTGAGAGTAATGACTGGTGAGTGAGAGGGTCGTGAGAGTAATGACTGGTGAGTGAGAGGGTCGTGAGAGTAATGACTGGTGAGTGAGAGGGTCGTGAGAGTAATGACTGGTGAGTGAGAGGGTCATGAGGGTAATGACTGGTGAGTGAGAGGGTCGTGAGGGTAATGACTGGTGAGTGAGAGGGTCGTGAGAGTAATGACTGGTGAGTGAGAGGGTCGTGAGAGTAATGACTGGTGAGTGAGAGGGTCGTGAGAGTAATGACTGGTGAGTGAGAGGGTCATGAGGGTAATGACTGGTGAGTGAGAGGGTCGTGAGGGTAATGACTGGTGAGTGAGAGGGTCGTGAGAGTAATGACTGGTGAGTGAGAGGGTCGTGAGAGTAATGACTGGTGAGTGAGAGGGTCGTGAGAGTAATGACTGGTGAGTGAGAGGGTCGTGAGGGTAATGACTGGTGAGTGAGAGGGTCATGTGTGGGGAAAACCTGACTCCAATAACTAATAACTTGTTTAAGGCTCTGAGACCTAGTAACTAATAATTAAATAAATATACATATATACTTCGATAGCTATGAAGGACCACCACTTTTTGAGAAAAAGTGGAAAACAAAGAGACAATGGAAAAAACTGATCCTAGGAACTAGTGTCCTATGGATCTTGGTAAAACTGTAATGCTTATATGAATGGAGTCAAATTCACTACACAAAATTGGGGGGTTACATGCTAAAAGATTAATACATCCCTAGCATTATTCTGGTGCTGGTTCTTCACCAGAGTAAATCAAATGTGAGAGTAAAAATATAGAATATATAATATTGATGGAGGTAAATGCAACTCAATATACTACTGAAATGTTGAACAGCATCAGTAAATCAAAGGGTAAGTATAATTGATCTCTTTAAGAGATCACTACTGTAACTATGAAGTTATTGCTACTGATGGAAAAATGGACAGCTTAGCTGTGAAACTAAGAAGTAGTCGGTTGCTACACTCCACCGACGACGTGTTGCATAGGGTAAATTGTTGCCCAGAACGGTGGGGAAGCCTAGCACCTCGGTTGAAGTCGCCTTGGTACTGAAAGGCAATTACATTGTAGAAATCTTCTACACAATAGGTAATTACATTAAATGTATTAAAGCATGATTAAAATGGCATAAAGCATGATAACTCTTAGTAATTTGCTTAAACTGGAATAGCGATGAGGATTGATAGCTAAAGTTCGAGGGGTTCTGGATCCACAACAGGGGTAGTGATATTGGTCACAATGACTTGCGGCTTCTGTTGGGGCCACTGACCACTAACGGCTATGTTGTGCCAAATAACGTGGCACCGCTCAACTGATCGTGAGAGCGAAATAAATAGGTCGAAACACAACTCTGCTACACGCTGTTAATGGCGTCCGTGCTCCCGTGTTGAGTCAAGTGACGCTCTCCCTTCTTCTTCCTCCTCCTTATTGCGCATGCGCGGCTTTCGAGCGTAAATGAATATGTATTTATCGCAATTGACTAAAGAAGGAAGAGGTAATAACAAGTATTAATATCACATTAAATTCTTCTGTGATAAAATAGAAGTTCTAGTAACATAAATTGGCTTACTAAAAGTTGTGCAGCCAATCGAGGAAATTAAAGTAAATCATTTACATCAAAGTAATTTCCTCTAGAATGCTTAAATGTTAGTTAAATAAGGGAGCTCCAGTAAGTAATAGTATACTACAAATCAAACTTAACTATTTTTTAGTAAATGAAAGGATAAAGTGGATTCTTGTTATAAATCCAACTAAATGTGGAGAAAATTCATGTTGCTGCCTGTTGCTCCTCACGTACTAGGAAGAATTTGGCAATGAATAAATCATGATAATGATTAAATCTATAAGTTAGTAATTTTAGTAACTACTTTGGTTATATAAATACAATGATGTATAAAACTGTTGGTTATTTCCAACATCATGAGGGTAATGACTGGTGAGTGAGAGGGTCGTGAGGGTAATGACTGGTGAGTGAGAGAGTCGTGAGGGTAATGACTGGTGAGTGAGAGGGTCGTGAGGGTAATGACTGGTGAGTGAGAGAGTCGTGAGGGTAATGACTGGTGAGTGAGAGGGTCGTGAGGGTAATGACTGGTGAGTGAGAGAGTCGTGAGGGTAATGACTGGTGAGTGAGAGGTCGTGAGGGTAATGACTAGTGAGTGAGAGAGTCGTGAGGGTAATGACTGATGAGAATGCCAACGTGTTCCTGACAATATGGATCACGCAGGAATATTCGTTAATTGTTAATAGTAAGTGAGGTTTGAGTTCCATTGTTCACTCCTTGTGTTTCGTCCATCCAGTTAAAATATGAATTTAAAACTTATGGAGTAATTTAGGCGTTTCCAATAATAATATAATGATACAGGTCCGTCCGAGACCAACATGAACTGTTGTTCCAGGTTCAATAGAATGATTTTGAAATAATAATAATAATAATTTGAAATGTCAATATTTCTCTTTCCCGTATACCTAAAACGGGTCTGTAATGGACAAATATAAACATTTATTCAAGCCACATTACAGTAATTGGTTCATATAGTTACTACATTGGTCCATACTGCTCTAAATGTTCAATGTCTGAGATATATAAAAAAATTTACATCAATAATTGAGACTAGTTCATCCTGGACCAATATAAACAATTTATGCCACCAATATCAGTGAGACTGGTCCATCATGGACCAATATGAGCATTTTCTTCAGTCCCAACATTATAAATGAAGAAACTTACTACAATGTCGTAGTGTTTGAGTGATGGTGTAGGGAACACCCGGTATATGTGTTACCTCCATTAACTTGAGAAAGGATGGAGGTTACGTCCGAAATCTGTTTTTTAATTCAAATTGGGTCTTTCCTTCACCTTCATTGTAGCTGTTAGATGCTGTGTAGCTGCTCCGTGCTGTGTAGCTGCTCCGTGCTGTGTAGCTGTACAGTGGTGTGTAACTGTTCCATGCTGTGTAACTGTTAGGTGCTGTGTAGCTGCTCCGTGCTGTGTAGCTGTTAGGTGCTGTGTAGCTGCTCCGTGCTGTGTAGCTGTACAGTGGTGTGTAACTGTTCCATGCTGTGTAACTGTTAGGTGCTGTGTAGCTGCTCCGTGCTGTGTAGCTGTTAGGTGCTGTGTAGCTGCTCCGTGCTGTGTAGCTGTACAGTGGTGTGTAGCTGCTCCGTGCTGTGTAGCTGTACAGTGGTGTGTAACTGTTCCATGCTGTGTAGCTGTACAGTGGTGTGTAACTGCTCCGTGCTGTGTAACTGTTCCATGCTGTGTAAGTGTTCCATGCTGTGTAACTGTTCCATGCTGTGTAACTGTACCATGCTGTGTAACTGTCCCATGCTGTGTAACTGTACCGTGCTGTGTAACTGTTCCATGTTGTGTAACTGTTCCATGCTGTTAACTGCTCCATGCTGTGTGACTGTACCGTGCTGGGTAACTGTTCCATGCTATGCAACTGTTCCATGCTGTGTAACTGTTCCATGTATTGTAACGTTCCACACTGTGTAATTGTTCCATGCTGTGTAACTGCTCTGTGCCGTGTAACTGTTACATGTTGTGTAATTGTTCCATGCTGTGTATCTGTTCAGTGCTGTGTAACTGTTACATGTTGTGTAATTGTTCCATGCTGTGTACCTGTTCAGTGCTGTTTAACTGTTCCATGCTGTGTAACTCTTTCGTCCTGTGTAAGTGTTCCATGCTGTGTAACTGCTCTGTGCTGTGTAGCTGTTACATGCTGTGTAATTGTTCCATGCTGTGTATCTGTTCAGTGCTGTGTAACTGTTCCATGCTGTGTAAGTGTTCCATGCTGTGTAACTGTTCCATGCAGTGTAACTGTTCATTCTGTGTAACTGTTTCGTCCTGTGTAAGTGTTCCATGCTGTTAAACTGTTCCATGCTGTTAAAACTGTTCCATGCTGTGTAACTGTTCCATGCTGTGTATCTGTTCCGTCCTGTGTAACTGTTCCGTGCTGTGCATCTGTCCCATGCTGTGTAACTCTTCAATGCTGTGTAACAGCAATATATAATCTGTTCCATGCTGTTTAACAGCAATATAAACAGTTCCATCCTGTGTAAGTGTTCCGTGCTGTGTAACTGTCCCATCCTGTGTATCTGCCCCATCCTGTGTATCTGTTCCATGCGGTGTAACTGTTCCATGCAGTGTAACTGTTCCATGCTGTGTAACTGTTCCATGCTGTGAAACTGTTCCTCGCTGTGTAATTGTTCCATGCTGTGTAACTGTTCCGTGCTGTGTAACTGTTCCGTGCTGTGTAACTGTCTCATGCTGTGTAACAGTCTCATGCTGTGTAACTGTTCCATGATGTGCAACTATTCCATGCTGTGTAACTGTTCCATGCCGTGTAACTGTTCCATGCTGTGTAACTATTCCGTACTGTATAAGAGTTCCGTGCTGTGTAACTGTTCCATGCTGTGTAACTGTTCCGTGCTGTGTGACTGTTCCATGCTGTGTAACTATTCCGTGCTGTGTAATGTTCCATGCTGTGTAACTGTTCCATGCTGTGTAACTGTTCGATGCAGTGTAACTGTTCCGTGCTGTGTAACTGTCTCATGCTGTGTAACAGTCTCATGCTGTGTAACAGTCTCATGCTGTGTAACTGTTCCATGATGTGCAACTATTCCATGCTGTGTAACTGTTCCATGCCGTGTAACTGTTCCATGCTGTGTAACTATTCCGTACTGTATAAGAGTTCCGTGCTGTGTAACTGTTCCATGCTGTGTAACTGTTCCGTGCTGTGTGACTGTTCCATGCTGTGTAACTATTCCGTGCTGTGTAATGTTCCATGCTGTGTAACTGTTCCATGCTGTGTAACTGTTCGATGCAGTGTAACTGTTCCGTGCTGTGTAACTGTCCCATGCTGTGTAACTGTTCCATTTTGTGTAACTGTTCCATGCTGTGTAACTGTTTGATGCAGCGTAACTGTTCCATGCTGTGTAACTGTTCCATGCCGTGTAACTGTTCAATACTGTGTAATTGATCCGTGCTGTGTAACTGTTCCGTGATGTGCAACTGTCTCGTGCTGTGTAAGTGTTTCTTGCTGTGTAACTGTCCCATTCTATGTAACAGTCCCATTATGTGTAACTGCTCCATGCTGTGTAAGTTTTCCGTGCTGTGTAACTGTCCTATACAGTGTAACTGTTCCGTGATGCGTAACTGTCCCATGCTGTGTAAGTGTTTCCTGCTGTGTAACTGTACTATTCTGTGTAACTGTCCCATGCTGTGTATCTGTCCCATGCTGTGTAACTGTACCATGCTGTATAACTGTCCAATGCTGTGTAACTGTTCCATGCTGTGTAACGGTTCCGTGCTGTGTAACTGTCCCATGCTGTGTAATTGCTCCATGCTGAGTAACTGTTCCATGTTGTGTAACTGTTCGATGCTGTGTAACTTTTCCATAATGTGTAAGTGTTCCATGCTGTGTACCTGTTCCGTGATGAGTAACTTTTCGGTAATGTGTAACTGATCCATGCTGTTAACTGTCCATGCTGTGTAACTGTTCTATGCTGTGTAACTGTTTCAAGCTGTGTAACTGTTCCGTGCTGTTTAACTGTCCATGCTGTGTAACTGTTCCATGCTGTGTAACTGTCCCATGCTGTGTAACTGTTCCATACTATGTAACGATTTCGTGCTGTGTAACTGTTCCATGTTGTGTAACTGTTCCATGCTGTGTAAGTGTTCCGTGCTGTGTAACTGTTCCATGCTGTGTAACTGTTCCATGCTGTGTAACTGTTCCGTGATGTGTAACTGTCCCACGCTATGTAAATGTTCCATGTTGTGTAACTGTTCCATACTGTGTAACTGTTCCATGCTGTGTAACTATTTCGTGCTGTGTAACTGTTCCATGTTGTGTAACTGTTCCATACTGTGTAACTGTTCCATGTTGTGTAACTATTCCGTGCTGTGTAAGTGTTCCGTGCTGTGTAACTGTTCCATGCTGTATAACTGTCCCATGCTGTATAACTGTCCCATGTTGTGTAACTGTTCCATGCTGTGCAAGTGTTCCGTGCTCTATAAATGTCCCATGCTGTGAAACTGTTCCATGCTGTGGAACTGTTCCATGCTGTGTAACTGTTCCGTATTGAGTAACTGTCCAATGCTGTGAAACTGTTCCATGCTGTGTAACTGTTCCGTGTTGTGTAACTGTTCCATGCTGTGTAACTATTCCGTGCTGTGTAACTGTTCCATGCTGTGTAACTGTTCCGTGCTGTGTAACTGTTCCAATCTGTGTAACTGTTTCATGCTGTGTAACTGTTCCACACTGTGTAACTGTTCCAATCTGTGTAACTGTTTCATGCTGTGTAACTGTTCCATACTGTGTAACTGTTCCATGATGTTTAACTTTCCCATGCTGTGTAACTGTTCCGTGCTGTGTAACTGTTCGATGCAGTGTAAGTGTTCCACGCTGTGAAACTGTTCCATGCTGTGTAACTGTTCCATGCTGTGTATCTATCCGATGCAGTGTAACTGTCCATGCTGTATAACTGTCCGATGTTGTGTAACTATTCCATGCTGTGTAAGTGTCCCGTGCTCTGTAAATGTGCCATGCTGTGTAACTGTTCCATACTGTGTAACTGGTCCATGCTGTGTAACTATTCGGTGCTGTGTAACTGTTCCATGCTGTGTAACTGTTCCATGCTGTGTAACTGTTCCATGCTGTGTAAGTGTCCCGTGCTCTGTAAATGTGCCATGCTGTGTAACTGTTCCATGCTGTGTATCTGTTCCATACTGTGCAACTATTTCGTGCTGTGTAACTGTTCCATGTTGTGAAACTATTCGGTGATGTGTAACTGTTCGATACTGTGTAACTATTCCGTACTGTGTAACTGTTCCGTGCTGTGTAACTGTTCTATGCTGTGTAACTGTCGAATGCTGTGTAACTGCTCCATTTTGTGTAACTGTTCCATGCTGTAAACCTGTTCGATGCAGTGTAACTGTTCCATGCTGTGTAACTGTTCCATGCTGTGTAGCTGTTTCATACGTTGTAACTGTCCAGGCTATGTAAGTGTTCCATGCTGTGTAACTGTTCGATGCAGTGTAACTGTCCCATGCTGTGTAACTGTTCTATTTTGAGTAACTGTTCCATACTGTGTAACTGTTCCATGCTGTGTAACTATTTCGTGCTGTGTAACTGTTCCATGTTGTGTAACTGTTCCATACTGTGTAACTGTTCCGTGATCTGTAACTGTCCCATACTGTGTAACTGTTCCATGCTGTGTAACAGTTCCATTCTGTGTAATAGTCCCATGATGTGCGTCTGTCCCATGCTGTGTAACTGTTCCATGCTGTATAACTGTCCCATGCTGTGTAACTGTCCCATGCTGTATAACTGTCCCATGCTGTATAACTGTTCCATGCTGTATAACTGTCCCATGCTGTGTAACTGTTCCATGCTGTGTAACTGTCCCATGCTGTATAACTGTTCCATGCTGTGTAACTGTTCCATGCTGTGTAACTGTCCCATGCTGTATAACTGTCCCATGCTGTGTAACTGTTCCATGCTGTGTAAGTGTTCCGTTCTCTGTAAATGCACCATGCTGTGAAACTGTTCCATGCTGTGTAACTGTTCCGTGTAGAGTAACTGTCCAATGCTGTGAAACTGTTCCTTGCTGTGTAACTGTTCCATGCTGTATGACTGTTCGATGCAGTGTAACTGTTCCATGCTCTGTAACTGTTCCGTGTTGTGTAACTGTTCCATGCTGTGTAACTATTCCGTGCTGTGTAACTGTCCCATTCTGTGTAACTGTTCCATTCTGTGTAAGTGCTCAATGCTGTACAACTGTTCCATACTTCGCAACTGTCCCATGCTGTGTACGTGTTCCATGCTGTGTAACTGTTCCATACTGTAGAACTGTTCTATTCTGTGTAACTGTTCCATGCTGTGTAACTGTTCCATGCTGTGTAAGTGTTCCTTGCTCTGTAAATGTTTCATGCTGTGTAGCTGTTCCATGCTGTGTAACTGTTCCATACTGTGTAACTGTCCCATGCTTTTTAAGTGTTCCATGATTTGTAAGTGTTCCATGCTGTGTAACTGCCCTATGCTGTGTGACTGCCCCATGCTGTGTAACTGTACCATGCTGTGTAACTGTCCTATGCAGTGTAACTGTTCCATGCTGTGTAACTGTCTCGTTCTGTGTAACTGTTACATGCTGTGTAACTGTTCCATGCTGTGTAACAGCCCCATGCTGTGTAACTGTTCCATGCTGTGTAACTGTTCCATGCTGTGTAACTGCCCCATGCTGTGTAACTGTTCCATGCTGTGTAACTGTTACATGCTTTGTAACTGTTCCATACTGTGTAACTGCCCCATGCTGTGTAACTGTTCCATGCTGTGTAACTGTTACATGCTGTGTAACTGTTCCATGCTGTGTAACTGTCCCATGCTCTGAAAGTGTTCCATACTGTGTAACTGTTCCATGCTGTGTAAGTGTCCTATGCTGTGTAACTGTTCCATGCTGTGTAGCTTTCTCATGCTGTGTAACTGTTACATGCTGTGTAACTTTTCCATGCTCTGTAACTGCCCCATGCTGTGAAACTGTTCCATGTTATGTAACTGTCCCATACTGTGTAACTTTTCCATGCTGTGTAACTGTTCCATGCTGTGTAACTGTCCATTCTGTGTAACTGTCCCCATGCTGTGTATCTGTTCTGTGCTGTGTAACTGTCTCATGCTGTGTAACTGTTATTTGCTGTGTAACTATCCCATGCTGTGTAACTGTCCCATGCTGTGTAACTGTTCCATGCTGTGTAAGTGTTCCGTGCTGTGTAAGTGTCTCATGCTGTGTAACTGTTCAATGCTGTGTAACTGTCCCATGCTGTGTAACTGTCTCATGCTGTGTAACTGTTCCATGCTGTGTAACTTTGCCATGCTGTTTTACTGCCCCATGCTGTATAACTGTTCCATGCTGTGTAAGTGTCCCATGCTGGACCAATACTCTGGTCTATCTTAAATCAATAGAAGTATTTATTTCAGCAATAAGACCGGACATTCCGGAAGAATATCAACATTTTTTGACGCATTAATGACATCCAATTTTATTTCGACGTTAATTACTTGACCTTGACCAGTCCTTGACCACTGTCAAGTTATTATTAGTGAGCTTGTTTGTTGTTTGTTTCAGCCTCGTTAATATGAACAGACTTCCTGGTAACATTTCCAGACTAAGTTTGACAAGTGAATGGGTTCATGTTATTTTATGTAGTCTCAATATTGTGATGTTTGTCTGTTATTGATAACCTTTACCATGTTTCAACTAATTACCCAGTTGGTGTTATTATCATATATAGAGCGAGCAACTAATGGGATCGTAGTGTATATTTCGTATGTAAGGGTGAAAATAGTTATATATTTATTTTATTTATTTATTTATTTATATTCAAGAAGGTACATTGGGTTGAGAGTGCATAACATTGCAAGAATGTAAGACAACCAAAGCCACTAACCCGCACAGCGTTTCGGACAGGTCTTTATTGTAACAGATAAGTTTATTGAGAGCCTCGTGGCTGGCAAATATGGGTTAAACATAATAATTACAATATAAATTGATGAATATTATTACACTGGTGAAGATATATGTCTTAAGAACTAATATTGGGGAAGTGGGAAGTGCAAGATACTGTGTGGGTTTGAAGCACAAGATAGGAAACTATGAGGATGAAATTGGATACTTTTTGGTTTTACTTTTGAATAGGGCAAAGGTTGGACAATTGTTTAATTCATCAGGGAGTGAGTTCCATAGACTGGGTCCTTTTATTTGCATGGAGTGTTTGCACAGATTTAGTTTGACTCTGGATATAACAAAGAGATATTTTTTCTAGTGTGATGATCATGGGTTGATACCTGGTTGATGGGGTTCTGGGAGTTCTTCTACTCCCCAAGTCCGGCCCGAGGCCAGACTTGACTTGTTAGAGTTTGGTCCACCAGGCTGTTGCTTGGAGCGGCCCTCAGGCCCACATACCCACCACAGCCCGGTTGGTCCGGCACTCCTTGAAGGAAACAATCTAGTTTCCTCTTGAAGATGTCCACGGTTGTTCCTGTAATATTTCTAATGCTTGCTGGTAGGACGTTGAACAACCGTGGACCTCTGATGTTTATGCAGTGTTCTCTGATTGTGCCTATGGCACCTCTGCTCTTAACTGGTTCTATTCTGCATTTGCTTCCATGTCGTTCATTCCAGTATGTTGTTATTTTACTGTGCAGATTTGGTACTTGGCCCTCCAGTATTTTCCATGTGTATATTTGATATCTCTCTCGTCTCCTTTCTAGTGAGTACATTTGGAGAGCTTTGAGACGATCCCAATAATTTAGGTGCTTTATCTCGTCTATGCGTGCCGTATACGTTCTCTGTATTCCCTCAATTTCAACAATCTCTCCTGCTCTGAAGGGGAAGTGAGTACCGAGCAGTACTCAAGACGGGACAGCACAAGTGATTTGAAGAGTACAACCATTGTGATGGGATCTCTGAACTTGAAGGTTCTCGTAATCCATCCTATCATTTTTCTATCTGACGCAATATTTGCTTGGTTATGCTCCCTAAACGTTAGGTCGTCGGACATCATTATTCCCAAATCCTTGACATGCTGTTTTCCTACTATGGGCAGATTTGAGTGTGTTTTGTACCCTGTATT
>WNGS01168190.1:4704-18672 GCA_020271785.1 Procambarus virginalis | reverse complement strand
ACACCTACCAGCAAGAAGTCTTGGTACAGTTACGAGAAAGCGAGCCCAGATCAAGGTACCTCTCAACTGTACTGCAGGTATTGTCGATTATATGGACACACCATTGACAAATGTGGTAAGTCCCAATCTAAAGGTAACGTCGACCCCCTAAGTCTAAACCTACTCACCCTAAGTCCGGTAAGCCTGTAATGAATGTTGGTGTTCATGCTAATGATCTCTCTCTCTTTACCAAGCATCTATATCCAGGAACTATCTCTACCCACGGTTCAGATTCAGAGGGACGTTTCGGACTTAAGATCCTACGGGACACAGCGGCTCTACAATCGATCGTCTTGAAATCGGCTGTGCCCAACGTCGCCTACACAGGGAGACTGTGTTCATCACTGACCTTACTGCTACAACTCCTTATCCCCTTGCCCGAGTTTACCTGGATTGTCCCTTCGTGACCGGTGAAGTCCAAGTCGCCGTCAGGGAAAGCCTTTTCCCATGCCTGGAGTGCAACTTCTCCTGGGCAACGACTTGGCAGAAGACCAACAACCAAACAACCTGATCGTCAAGGACATATCCAAGGTAAGCAACTCTGTGGTGGATAACCCGATTTTTGAACATTTCCAGTAAAGGTTCAAGAGAGTGATGAAGGTTCTCCTCCTGTTATGGTGACCACCCGTGCTCAAGCTGCACGTCCACAGCCAGCCGACTCTACTGCTACCGCTGTCCCTCAGGACCCTTCGAAACTACCCCCTAACCTGACCGCGGTGGAGTTCCGTAAGTTACAGAGAGATGATCTTACATTGACACCATTATTCTTTCAGGCTGAAACCCAATCCGACAGTGTTCCTGGGTTCTTTATGGAGAACGAAATACTCTATCGCAGGTATAGACCCAGTAAACTGAAGGACGAGGACGATTGGGCAACGTTGAACAACTAGTGATTCCCACCAGCCTGCGGCCCACGATTCTACACCTGGCCCACGGCGCTTTGTCACACTATGGGTTCAACAAGACTTACCATGGAATTCGACAAGACTACTACTGGCCAGGTATGGTAAACGACATCAAAACTCATGTCAAATTATGCCACGTGTGTCAGTTAGCCGGGAAACCGAACGTTTCCATTCCCAGAGCACCACTGATACCCATCCAGGTGCCTGAGGAACCGTTCCACAAGCTCATTATCGACTGCGTTGGTCCTTTGCCTCGGACCAGTGCAGGCAACGCATATATCTTAACCATCCTGTGTCCTACCACCAGATTTCCGATAGCAGTTCCAGTGAAAAATATTACAGCTGCTACAGTGGTGAAGAATCTACTGAAAATCTTCACCCAGTATGGATTTCCGAGGGAGATTCAGAGCGACTGTGGTACCAACTTCACCAGTGATCTCTTCAAACGGACTCTGGAGGAGTTCAACATCAAACAGGTACTGTCCAGCCCCTATCATCCTGCTTCACAGGTTCTCTCGAGCGTAGTCATCAAACCATCAAGGCACTCTTAAAAAGTTCTGTAATGAGACCTCAAAGGATTGGGATAGGCAAATTGATCTCATCATGTGTATTTTCAGAAGTCTTCCCAACGAGTCACTAGGAGTATCTCCTTATGAGATGCTCTACGGACGTAAGTGCCGTACACCTCTCAAGGCTTTCAAGGATTCTCTACGTGATGACACCTTCAGTGAGCATCAGAATGTGCCCCAGTATCTTCAAAATCTCCGACACATTCTAGAGAGGGTCCATTCCTTTGCCAGCAACAACCTACAGAAAGCCCAGGAGAGGATGAAGACTCGTTACGACCAGCACTGTAAAGTAAGGAAGTTTACACCAGGAGACTTAGTGCTTGCCTATTTCCCTATCCCAGGTTCTCCTTTACAGAACAGGTTCTCAGGACCCTACCGTGTTAAGGAGTGCCGGAACAACTTCAACTACGTTCTCGAGACCCCCGATAGGCGGCGGAAGACCCAGCTGTGCCACATTAATTTACTCAAGCCCTACCATGGGGTTCCTCCCACTGTGTTAACCAATTTCACCTCATTTACAGGTCCATACAGCCACAGTGAGACCTTCCCTGCTTCTCCTTCCGAGAGCACTGACACTGAGACAGCGCTCTCTAACTCGGAAATCCTTACTAACCTTCAACATCATTTTCAGGACGATAATAGTGCTCCACTAATCAAACTCGTCAGAGAATATCAAGAGTTGTTTCGAGATGACCCCCAAGAGTGTACTGTAACTCAGCACGACATCCAACTGCTACCTGACACCCAGCCGATTCGCCAACCATTCTACCGAATCAGCCCGAGCAAAACGGAAGTCATGCGGGCTGAGGTACAGTATCTCTTGGACCATGGACTGGCTACCCCCTGTGAGTCCCCCTGGGCCTCACCATGCATCCTGGTACCCAAACCTCACGGCAAAATCCGTCTGTGTACGGATTATAGGAAGTTGAACCAGGTCACAGTGAAGGACGCCTACCCAATACCCAGGATAGACGACATTTTGGATGCCATTGGTAATGCCCGCTACCTGTCTCAGGTAGACCTACTAAAGGGCTACTACCAGGTGAGTTTAACGGAGCGAGCTAAGGTACTGTCCGCCTTTATAACCCCGTTTGGTCTCTACAGGTACAATCGCCTTCCCTTTGGACTCTGCAATGCCCCAGCCACCTTTCAGAGAGCTGTCAACCGCGTCATCCAGGGCTTGGACAACACCTACGCCTATTTGGACGACATCGTGGTAGCATCCAACACCTGGAGCGAACACCTGCTCCAGCTACAACGATTGTTCTACAAGCTCCTGAAAGCCGGCCTCACCATCAATTTGGGCAAGTCCACCTTCGCGAAAGGTAAAGTGCGGTACCTGGGTCATGTTATAGGGAGTGGCAGCCTGGCTCCGTTAAACATTCACATTCAAGCAATCCAACAGTATCCACAGCCTACTACCAGGAAGCAGCTCCTGCGCTTCCTTGGTCTTGCTTCCTATTACCGTAGGTTTGTGAAGAATTTTAGCACTGTTGCAACCCCATTAATCACCTTAACCAGTCCCAAGCAACGGTATAATTGGACCAGAGAGCAAACCGTTGCATTCGAACAACTCAAATTCCTCCTCTGTTCTAATCCCATTCTCGCCTCACCAGATATCAAGAAGCCTTTCATCCTCCATGTCGACGCCAGTGGTACCGGCATCGGAAGTGTCTTAATGCAGCAGCGAGGCGAGGAGGTTCTACCTGTCAGCTACTACAGTTGCAAGTTGAAGCCTCATCAGAAGAACTACAGTACTATAGAGAAGGAACTCCTGTCCATCGTCCTGAGCTTACAACACTTTGCACCATATCTGCACGGTGCTAGGTCCACTACCATCTATTCGGACCACAACCCTCTGAGATTCTTACATCAAGCCCAATTTAATAACCAACGTCTGCTGCGATGGGCTTTATATCTTCAAGGCTTCAATTTAAAGATCTGCTACATCAAGGGGCCTGATAACATCATCGCTGACGCCCTCTCCAGAGTGCATGAGGTAGAGGCAGCTCCACCTCCAGTCCAGTGGACATGATTCACCCGAAACAGCAGGCTTCGGGGGAGAGTTGTGACGATAATCTCTTATCAGAGATTTAGCCTGCTATTTCTGTATCTCATCCCGTCCTCATCAATATACAAGATACGTTTTGTAGTGGCTAAACGTATATATTAAGATAGCCACACGTACCAGCAACTCCCTCCTCCCCCCACTCCAGCACCTGCTGTACACACCTGGTCGACGCGCCGAACCCTTCAACTGCCTAACTAGCGACTTGCGGCCATCCAGCTTCCTCATTGGCCGCCAACCAACACACCACTCCGGTTCCTCGCCAATCACAAGTCCTCGCCAGTTATTGTTGGAGTCCCTTGCGTTTCTGCCAGCCAGAATATCGTGTGCTCTCAGACTATGAACACCTAAGTGACTCACCTTGTGTGGTCAAATAGAGGTTTATAGTTAGTGCATATATTCCAGCATTCATATTTTATTTACTTTTGTATGTCAATTCTCCTCCCCATTAACGTAATCTATTTTCATGTTTATTTATTTTTCCACTTGACATTTTTTACCATTAAGCCAAGATTTTGCATTTATTTCAATTTGTGTTTTTTATTGTTATTAAACTACATCGTTTATTATTGTGTTTTATGTTTCTGACCTTACCACAGATTTCCAATCATGCAGTCATTCTTTTTTTTTCTCTTTTTTCCTTTTCTTTTTTTTATATATTATATGTGGCCCAGCACTGACACCTGCTAGTTGGAAGACTGCCGACCACCATTTCCAACTCGTTACCGTCACAATATATATATATATATATATATATATATATATATATATATATATATATATATATATATATATATATATATATATATTTATTTTGTGACGGTGTTCCCCCCTTCTAATTCTCCCACGCCTGCTGTAAGAGTCATGTCCACTATTCCCGAGCGTTCTCTACGTTGCGGGCCTCAGTTTAACATATGTGGGAGAGTATAGTGTTCTCGCAGAGCCGAGAAATTTATGAAAGTAGAGTATTTTGGCCTGAGGGATAGGCCCTTTAGGGAGCCAATATGGTGCTGGCGACTCTGTTCTCCCGCCAAAACTGTGTGACGTCAGTGTCACAAGATTGGTCACCGTCAGCGACGTGGCACCGGGAGCCAATGAAAACCTCCCTTGGCAAATGTGACGTCACATGGGCAAGGGGGTCCAGCCGCAGCGACAGCTTGGCGCCATCAGTATCACACGACACGTCTTCGAGGCAGGACGTGCGACCGGGCATCCTGTCAGAGTGACGGATTACCCGAGCTCCGGTGGATATAAGCGTCTCCTGTTGTCAGCACGCACTCTGTGAGGTCTTCCTTCAACCCAGTCGTGGACCAAATAAGGAATTGGCGGAATATTGAGCAACAAGTGCTCTGGGACAGGTGCGTTGCAAGAAGTGGGCCGGGCATTGACGTGCGTGATGTCCTTGGCAGTTCACCAGTATAGGAGGCAGTTTAGTGGCCGGGCCAATCCACCGTGAGAGATCCTAGTTGACCGACTCGTCAACTAGGTTGGACGTGTGATCGACGGTCCTGTCAAGTTTGACAGTAGTACGACAATCCTGTGGAACCTTACGAGTCACCCGTTGTATGCAAGTACGCCAAGAAGTCTCCCTTCATTCCATGTGTGTGGACCGACGAGGGAATTGACAGTATATTGAGCTTCAAGTGCTCTGGAATCGGGTGCTGTGCAGGTGGAGTTTAAGCAGCATCGTCTGGGACGTCTGATAGCTTCACAGTGACATCGTAGTGGCGGGGCCAATTCCACTGGGAGTGCAGTGACAGAAGAAACTAATTGGGAATCCGTACAACTACTGCCGAGACGTAGGCTGGCAGCCGTAATTGAGAGGGAAGTTGACGGCCAGGAGACCGACTCCAACCCTACAAGACGTGAAGGAGGAGCACGGACCTGCGGAGGACAGAACGCGGCGAGACGCGATAATCCTGAGACGTTGGCTTGTGTTTCTGGAGGGTACACGAGGCGAGAGCCTGGACCAGGACCTGCAACTCAACTCTCATCGTAGGATAGGTGAAGTAGGTGATTACAGTTACCCTCCCAATTCCCCTTTAGTTAGCTATATATATATAGTTAGCCAGAGTATCTTTCATGTATTGAGCAAGTCTCACCTGGATCTATGTCACAGTAGGCACAGTGTGCGGAGGGAGGCTATACAGAGCACTCACAGTATTCATTTATATATATATATGTGGTGTGTTCAAGCACCTGGATTTACTAAAGAATTTGCTGTGACAAGAATTTATTTCATGTTATTATATATATATACTAGTGAACCAGTTATTGGTGTTAGGCTATGTGCCCAGTCTTTGTATAATTACTATTATTGATATCTATGATTTATCTATGTATATGTATATGCCTGTGTATTGAATAATTTCACATTTGTGAAGTGATTACTCGTGATATCGCCTTTGAGAGGAATTATCGAATCAAAAACAGTACCGTGATTAAGTGCATTCATTGTAAATATTAAAAAGTACAGTGCAGTTTTCTGGTACAGTGAAATATCACTTTAAGTGCAGTAAGGATGAGTTATTGATCGTGAGACCAGTATGGTGGTTTATTGCATCCTATCGAAATTATAGATATGTCATGTGGATGGTAAATATAGTGATTCACGAGAAGTTAAAGAAACGGCGCGCGCGACGCCAGGAAAACAAGCAATAAACATTCTCACGACTAGCAGGGAGCGGACCAGCTGGTTTTGACAGGTGACGTGGGGGTGGAAGTGTGTTGCCGTAGCGGTGTGCTCCAAATTATCTGCTGAGGAGAGAGCGGCTGTTGTACTTGTTCTTGTGTGTTTATTGATATATGAATATCTTGATGTTTTAAGTAAAATATCAAAATTCCTTGGTGTTTGTATCATCCCCTGTATAAACCTTGTGACTACGAAATATTTAAAGAAGACAGAGTGACAGGAATAATTACTTGCCTGATATCAGATTAATCGAGCGTGCTCTTGCCACAATTACCACAATTACGCAACACCACTGAAGTGTTACTGGACACCGGAAAACACCAGTTGGCGACCTTGTAAGTAGTGTAAGAGTCCTTGCCGGGGCGGGCACACAATTGAAGGAACAATCTGTGTCTCCACTCACTCCTTGACCAGAGGCCGGTTGGGGGATCGATTGGGGTACTCTCCTGGGCGTACAGTGGCGCCGAGAGGATAGAGTGAAGACCCGCAGGACTACGGTGAGTAACGGTTATTGCCAGATCGACCGTTGGGAGTATATCTAGTCTACTGTTGCTCACCCCACACACCCCGACATATATATATATATATATATATATATATATATATATATATATATATATATATATATATATATATATATATATATATATATATTATTATATTATAAGGATTATATATATATAATCCATCAAAGTGTGAAATCATCTCGTCCAACCATCCAATCATAAATGCAGTACAAATCTTATTGCCAGGAGCCCAAGTGATCACTCCTACCGACAGTGTGCTGCTAGGGGCACCTCTGGGCTCGAACGCCATTGAGGTAGTCCTCGAAGAAAAGCTTAAAGACCTGAGGAGGATGGAGGCGCGAATAGGGGCTTTGGATGCTCATGATGCGTTGTACCTTCTTACAAGGTGCCTGGCCTTGCCCAGACTTACCTATTTCCTCAGGTGTGCTCCTTCTTTTGACAGCCCAAAATTAATGGAACACGATTCACTCCTAAAGACAATAACTATGAAAGTGTTAAACCTCTCCCTGCAAGATGACCAGTGGGACCAAGCAACGCTCCCAGTTAGACTCGGGGGTATAGGTATTCGCAAGGCGACACAGTTAGCTTTGCCGGCATTCTTATCCTCGACCAGTGCTACAAGTGAATTAGTGAAGGAAATACTACCAGAATACCTAAGGAACTCCATTGGGATTCGTGATCCCAAATTTGTGGAAGGAGCTGGTCGGTGGGACACACTCTCCAATTCACACACCCGACCAACTTGTCCAAACGACGGTAAACAGACCAAATGGGATAGCCCCATAGTGGAGAACATCGCCAAAGCATTGCTGGACGCAGCTTCACAGAAGGACAGAGCGCGACTCATAGCGGTGCAAGCCTTCCATGCTGGGGACTTCCTGTTGCCAGTCCCTAATTCCGCCTTGGGCACCCGCCTGGACCATCGGGTCCTAAGTATTGGTGTTGCTCTGCTCCTTGCCCGTTTTGAGCAATTTGTATATGGAGTTCTTCGAAACAAAGATCTTATCCAGGATTATCCCAACTAATGTAGTCTGGTTTAGGTATGTCGACGATATTTTGTGCTTATGGCCGATGGACCAAGACCAAAATGTGTTTCTTAATGAACTTAATTCTTTGGTATCTTCAATAAAATTCACGTGCGAAAATGAGGAGAATGGTACTCTTCCATTTTTGGACATTATGATTCACAGAGTCAATAGAAGGTTCAAATTTAATGTGTATAGAAAACCTACCAACGTCGGGTCGTTTGTTCATTATTATTCGAATCATCATAGTAAAGTTAAACAGGCAGTATTTTCAGGAATGTTTCTTCGAGCTTTGAGGGTATACAGCCCTGAGTTTTTTGATGAAGAGATAGCTAAAATATATGAAATTGGGAAAAGTTTACAGTACCCTAAGATGTTTTTGGATTGTTCGTTTGGGAATGCTAAACGTACGTTTTATAATAATGTCTCCAAAGCAAAACCAGAAAATAGAAACTCATTGGTGGTACCTTATGCGATGGGATTTGAGAAACTTTCCCCAGTTTTTAAGACCCTTAATATCAATTTGGTGTTTACTAATAATACGATCAAGTCTAATTTAATAAAAAAAACTCCCCTGGGACAGCAGGTTGTGTGTATTCGATTTCCTGCAATGATTGTGAGTCTGTGTACCTTGGACAAACAGGAAAATCCTTACAATTGCGTATGTCCCAACATGCTTATAGTATAAGAACTGCCCAAACGTCTAATGCTTTGTATCTACACACAAGTTTGTGTGATCACACTATAAATTGGGATGGGGCTAAAAGCATTACCTATTGCAATGGCTTTGTGGAACGGAATTTAATCGAGTCTGCGCTAATTAGTCAATGTCCAAATCTTCTCAATGTTAGTACTGGTATGTACAAACTTGACCCAGTTTTAAGTTACAATATTACAAAACAGTTTAAGAAAAAACTCTTAAATTGAGGCATACAATGTTTCATTACAATTGTATATTCATTTATTGTGTGTCCATGAGGCTTTTCCTTAATCTTTCATCCTTAATTCTCTGACCACTTAATCCTCTTTGACCTTTCCTGTTTCTGGTAATCCTTTCTTAGGGATGGGTTGGTCAGGTCTAGGTGATGACCTGCATCTTCTCTCTCCTGTCCTCAGTCAGTCTGGTGTTGACAAAGGCCTTGAAATGCCGAAACGTTCACCCCCCTTTCTCCATTTCTTTGTTGTTTTTCCGCATATATATATATATATATATATATATATATATATATATATATATATATATATATATATATATATATATATATATATATGTCGTACCTAGTAGCCAGAACGCACTTCTCAGCCTACTATGCAAGGCCCGATTTGCCTAATAAGCCAAGTTTTCATGAATTAATTGTTTTTCGACTACCTAACCTACCTAACCTAACCTAACCTAACTGTTTCGGCTACCTAACCTAACCTAACCTATATAGATAGGTTAGGTTAGGTTAGGTAGGGTTGGTTAGGTTCGGTCATATAACTACGTTAATTTTAACTCCAATAAAAAAAATTGACCTCATACATAATGAAATGGGTAGCTTTATCTTTTCATAAGAAAAAAATAAGAGAAAATATATTAATTCAGGAAAACTTGGCTTATTAGGCAAATCGGGCCTTGCATAGTAGGCCAAAAATGAGTTCTGGCTACTAGGTACGACATATATATATATATATATATATATATATATATATATATATATATATATATATATATATATATATATATAACAATACAGAATATGATCTTTAAAAAACCCTGAATGTTATACTTATTTTCCTTTAAACGATTTACAAAATTTGGAGAATAAATTTACATTAAAATACAGGGGAAATTATTACATTAAATTATATATATATTTATATATATATATATATATATATATATATATATATATATATATAGGGGGGTACCACCTCTGGTGCAATTATAGGGACCCACAGCCTCAGAGAAGGGAACACAGAGCATTCAGGGAAAAACTTGCCATTTAACTCTGAATACATGAGGGTGTTCGCTTCTCCTACCACCCCCTTTTTTACGGTTACACTTTATTAAGCAAGGTTATACAGTTTTACATATCTGATTGTATACAAAAATGAGCATATATATATATATATATATATATATATATATATATATATATATATATATATATATATATAACTGAAAACTCACACCCCAGAAGTGACTCGAACCCATACTGCCAGGAGCAACGCAACTGGTATGTACAGGGACGCCTTAAACCACTTGACCATCACGACCGGACATAAGGAAGCGATAGCCGAGGCTATATGAAACCACTTCCCCACCGGCACTCGGATGGTAATCTTGGGCATGGATTTTATCAAATCACCTCATTTTTGGGGGCAACACGTGAGGAACACAAATGCAAACAAGCCTGAATGGTCCCCAGGACTAGATACAACTGAAAACTCACACCCCAGAAGCGACTCGAACCCATACTGCCAGGAGCAACGCAACTCGTATGTACAGGGACGCCTTAAACCACTTGAATATCACGACCGGACATAAGGAAGCGATAGCCGAGGCTATATGAACCACTTCCCCGCCGGCACTCAATGGTAATCTTGGGCATAGCATTTTATCAAATCACCTCATTTTTTGGGGCAACACATGAGGAATACAAATGCAAACAAGCCTGAATGGTCCCCAGGACTAGATATAACTGAAAACTCACACCCCAGAAGCGACTCGAACCCATACTGCCAGGAGCAACGCAACTGGTATGTACAGAGACGCCTTAAACCACTTGACCATCACGACCGGACATAAGGAAGCGATAGCCGAGGCTATATGAACCACTTCCCCGCCGGCACTCGGATGGTAATCTTGGGCATAGCATTTTATCAAATCACCTCATTTTTTGGGGCAACATGTGAGGAACACAAATGCAAACAAGCCTGAATGGTCCCCAGGACTAGATACAACTGAAAACTCACACCCCCAGAAGTGACTCGAACCCATACTGCCAGGAGCAACGCAACTGGTATGTACAGGGACGCCTTAAACCACTTGACCTTAAACCACTTGACCCCTGTTACCTAGCAGTAAAATAGGTACCTAGGTGTTAGTCAGCTGTCACGGGCTGCTTCCTGGGGGTGGAGGCCTGGTCGAGGACCGTGTCGTGGGGACACTAAAGCCCCAAAATCATCTCAAGATCTCAAGATATACCCCGCCCTGGGCCAGGAGCACCACACCATACTCCAGGCAGGGTTAAGACTTACCCCGCCCTTGGGCAAGGAGCACCACACCATGCTCCGGGTGGGGGTTAAGACTTACCCCGCCCTGGGCCAAGAGCACCACACCATGCTCCGGGTGGGGGTTAAGACTTACCCAGATGTGGGAAAGTCTGGGCCCAAAATATTAATGATGAATTTCGAAACTACGAAGGGCCACCCTTTTTATTTAAAAATAGAAAAATAAATGAAACAATTAATATTGAAATAAATCCAAGTACCAGTGCCTATGGATCTCTAAAATAACTGATGATATACTAAGATTGCTCAGAGAAATATTAGAGCGTTAAAATAACTGTAGAAAAATAATTAAATTATAGAGCAGACTCTCACAAACTTTGGCGGGTTAATGTAGTGCAATTAACTAATGCGTTAAGAGCACCATGAATTCAATATTATTGCGCATTATATTTATGAGAATAAAATCTGAAATCTAATAATAAATCTTATGGTAAATTTAAATGGTTAGTAATACATATGATCTTATATTAAAGATCAAAATTAGCTAAATGTTAATGAATACTACTAATAACATGCTGTCTGTGAAAATGCGTGGAGGGAAAGGTTATCTCTCCTTTTGTCACTATGGCTCCAGCTGAAATCAGATTTAATATGAAAAGGATGCCTATACCAAAGTGAGTATGCCACTATTTCTGAATGAAAAAGTGGAAACCTGAGCGCGAATAAAACTAACTTTTGCATTTGGTAGTCCCACGTCCTGACGACGAGCTACCTACACATTTGCTATACAGTGCACTAATAAACAAACATCAGTAGGAATTCAATTATATTACGCTCACCGAGACGAATGTCGAATGCAGGCGGAGTCACTCTCCAACCCTGGTACCTGCTGCTGCAAGGATGACGGAATTACGGGTCGATGCAAACGTGGACACTGCTTCTTATCACCAAGATAAAACACAGTCTCCGTGGTGTAGTGGTAAGACACTCGCCTGGCGTTCCGTGAGCGCTATGTCATGGGTTCGTATCCTGGCCGGGGAGGATTTACTGGGCGCAATTCCTTAACTGTAGCCTCTGTTTAACACAACAGTAAAATGTGTACTTGGATGAAAAAGCGATTCTTCGCGGCAAGGGATCATATTGCAGGGACCTGCCCGAAACGCTACGCGTACTAGTGGTTGTACAAGAATGTAACAACTCTTGTATACATCTCAAAAAAAAAAAATCTCAAAAGATGGCTGCTGTCGCTCTCCTCTTTCCCTCTTGGGTATGCGCTTGCGCAAAAGCTCCCAGGTAGGGGTCCCGAGCTTATATTATATTATTCATTTAAAGTTAAATAGGGAAGGAATGGGTTATGACGAATATTTACGTCATAAATAAATATATTATGTAACAATATATTTTCTCGCAAGGCAAATCGGTTAACCTTGACTGTGTAAATTAACAAGAAAGATTTGAAGTGTACTTATTTTATATTGTAATATTTTCCACTGGAGCAGTTAATATAGCTAAATAAATGAGTTCCAGTAAACTATAATATGCTAAATAAAGTAAACTTATTAATAAACGATAATCCTTAATAAAGGTAGGTAAATAACTGGACGTTACGTGATCCACCGATATGTTAACATTTAATCCCTGTGGCGGACTTGATAGCATGACGCGTAATAGACACTAGGAAGTTTCTTGCAAAATTGTGTCTCAATAGGATATGAATTAATATTAGTAAACTACTGATTAGTAGTTTTAGTAAATTATAATTGTTAGTGCAAGGATATTTTATCGAAGTACTAAATTGAGGAATAAGTGTTCGATATTTCCAGCACCAGATATGGGCCCAGTAGCACCGCACCATGCTCCAGGTGGGTGTTAAGACTTACGCCGCCCAGGGGCCATGAGCACAACACAATGCTCTGGGCGAGGGTTAAGACTTACCCCGCCCTGGGCTACAGCACCACACCAAGCTCCGGGCGGGGATTAAGACTTTCCCTGCCCTGGTGCCATGTTACGAACCCTTCCATAACCGGGTTCTTATAAACTCTACGATCATTCTCAAGGTCAGAGATCCCTATCCTTGGTGGAAATGTAGTGTAATCTTTAAGGTAAGAAATAAATTTGCACTTAAAAATAACCTTTCTTATTATCTACCACCACTACTATGTACAATTTGCTACTAGAGGTCATCCAAAGTATCGTTAGCCCTTCCACTAGCTTCGAAGATGACAGACACTATTTACATTCCTCTGACGAGGTTTTCACGGCAACACTAGCCCTTCACACTAGCTGCAATTGTAGCGATGTCCTCCAGTGCCCACTAGCCCACTCGCTAGTTCGCTCGAACAGTGAAGTCTTCCAGCGCTCTGCTAACCCTCTGGTTAGCACACCCAAACGATGAAGTCCTCAGCGCTCCACTAGCCCTCTCTGTCGCCAGTCACCAGTAGCTCATCATCTACCAGAACAGCAGACTAGAAGATGGGAAACTGATATTAATGGGAGGGTCAACTATTTAATTAGGAACCTGGATCATAGATGGCGCCGAGGTCCGTCACAGCTAGGAGCACCACACCATGCTCCGGGCGGTGGTTAAGATTTGCTCGGCCCTGGGCAGGAGCACCACACCATGCTCCGGTGGTGGTTAAGAGTTGCCCGGCCCTGGGCCAGGAGCACACACTATGCTCCAGGCGAGTGTTAAGACTTACTACTACGCCCTGGGCCAGGAGCACCACACCACCATGCTCTGGGTGGGGGGTTAAAACTTACCCCCGCCTTGGGACAGGAGCACCACACCATGATCCAGGCGGGGATTTAAGACTTACCCCTCCTGGGTCTGGAGCACCACACCATGGTCCATGCGGGGATTAAGACTTTCCCCGCCTTGGGCCAGGAGCAACCACATAATGCTCCGGGTGTGGGGTTAAAACTTACCT
>WNGS01168188.1:53634-71923 GCA_020271785.1 Procambarus virginalis | reverse complement strand
GCCTGCCTGCCTGCCTGCCTGCCTGCCTGCCTGCCTGCCTGCCTGCCTGCCTGCCTGCTGCCTGCCGGCCTGCCTGCCTGCCTGCCTGCCTGCCTGCCTGCCTGCCTGCCGGCCTGCCTGCCTGCCAGCCTGCCTGCCTGCCTGCCTGCCTGCCTGCCTGCCTGCCTGCCTGCCTGCCTGCCTGCCTGCCTGCCTGCCTGCCTGCCTGCCTGCCTGCCGACCACCCTCCCTCCCTCTGCTTGCCTGCTTCCCTGTCTAATTGGTGACTGATATAAAACCTTACTACAGTATACCTTTTCATCTTACCTGATATGTTAGATTAAGGACCTGCCTGAAATGCTATGCGTATTAGTGGCTTTGCAAGAATGTACAAATATCAATGTTATGTAATCTCACTAACCCATTGTACCTTCTGTGAATAAATTATTATTATCTTTGGTTTGACCAGGGTGCATCATTTATTATGTCCAGTTGCAGACATCCACCATTATATGCATGGTGGATTACTAGTGGTGTGAAGGTGATGCTCTGTGGATCTGGTGTCCCTGATTCCTTGTTCCAGGGTCAGTTTGCCTCAGGTTGCTCACAATGTCATCAAGTTTAGCCAGCCTACAGTCTATCCTTGGGCCCATGATATTTTTAGATTTGTGGCTCTATTCACTATATTTTCTGGGGGGAGCCCCGTTGGCTTCCCGGAGCTTTCCCAGGCTGATATGCTAATGTCAGACTTTGGCATCAGTCATGTGTATGGAGTTCTTAGGCCTACCGGGGACCACAGCCAGAACTGGGCCCCCTCAGAGAGGCAAGGGGAGCAATGGCCTATAGAAACCCCCGTGTGGTTGGAAGCATTCTATGTCTGCCATCGACCGGAACAGGCACCCAGAAAGGTAAGTGTCTCAAAACAAACCCCAATTCTGGTTAAAATTGCTACCAAAAACCGAACTAGTGGATTGAACTCCCCAACAGAAAACAAGCAAACTAGTGTGACGTCACACGCTGCCGCGCCGCTGTCTGCGCAACTCCCCCCTCCCCGGGAGGGGGAAGGGGGAGCCCCAGACCCTCCATGCCGGCTACCCACATATCAGTTCTTGAGGCTGATGCTATAGACGAAGGTCGTGTGCTCTGGCTCCGGTGTCACTACAGCACTGTGCTTTGCGTATGGTGTTTGTTTTTGTGGGTGCGAGAGCCAGGAGTTATCTTCAGTACTCGGGCTGCATGCGCCTAGGTCTTCCTTCCCTAGGTGCCCTGTAAGTACTGCCCTTGGGGCTTGGGGCCACCTTCCACAGGCTCCTCAGGGTCTGCCTCTGCTGGTCCGTTTTACCTTTTCGGTTTTTCGGCCGCCTGTTGTGCTCTTGGGTGTTCTGTTCTCCCTTGTTACCGGCAGGTAAGAGGCAGTTTGCACTGGTAGGGGCGCAGGGTGCTGCACAGCTTGTATTCCCAACATAGCGGCGGGCTCTGTTCCTTGGGGTTCACTGTCCTCTTGCGGGGTTTTGTTTTTCTTTTTCTTTTTGACTGGTGGGGGGGTTCTGCCCTATTATTCCACTAGTTTTTGCCCTTCCACAGTTCTCCTCGGTGGCGCCCCCTGCTAGGTCCCCGTGAGTGTACATGTCCCTGGGGTACAGCTATAGAAGTTCGCTTGGTAGTTTTTGGGCGCCGGTTAGCAGCGCCCTGCCTGGGACTACCTGAGCGTGCGAGTCTCTTAAAGTAAACGCTCAGGACCCTGGGAATCCCCTAGGGGGCATGTGGGTTCGATGGATGTGACCCTAGAGTCCCCTCTCGCTGTGTGCGAGTTTGAAGGTTGCTCGGTCCCCTTGTCTCAGGGTGACCCTCATTGTTTTTGCCTCTGCCATGCTGCCTGTTGGGTCGGTGATACTGTACTTTCGACCCTGAGTCCTGTGAGTGTTGCTGCTTGCTTGTGACTCAATTTACCCAATCCTCTGATGATTCTATTCGGGTACAGGCAGTGCGTGCGTTGCAGTCTAGGTTTTGTCTGTTGCAACGCGCTCGGTTGGTTGCTCACCCGGATGCCCCAGGGGCTGCCCCGCTTTGCTTTTCGAGACCTGGACTTGGGGGTGGGGGTCGCTTTGATCCTGGTTCAGTCCGCACCTCCTCGTCCTTCCCCTTCTGTTCGTTCTGGTTTCCCACCCCCCCCCCCCCCCTGCTTCTGGCCCCGAAGCGTCTGAGGGTTTCGGGGTCGGAGCAGGGGTTATTTGGTCTCGAGACTTGGGCAGCTTCGGGGGGTGCCCCTTTCAGGGGGGCGGCAGAGGCATTCGAGTCTTGTCTCCCTGCCGAAGCTTCTGGGTCTGTCCAGTGGGCCCCTCCAGCTTCTACGGCTGCTCCGTCCTTGTCTTGTGGGGTCGGGGCTTGGAGAGAAGACTCGGCCCCGGGTCCTGTGGTGAAGGACCTCGAGGCTGGGGAGGGGCTGACTTGGGGGCCTTGGGCCCCGCTGGACCCCGCCTGGGTTTTTCTTCCCTCTGAGCGGGGCTTATTGTTACAAGGTGTGGGGTTTTCTTTTCCCCCTCTGCGTACGATTTGGATTTGGTGTCGGCCCCTCCCCTGGTTCGGTTCCATGTTCCCCCGGGTATGTCGGTTCCGTCTTTCCGGAGGTTTTTGGCTTATCGCATCCAACCTGGTGTGGTGCGGGCGGCCTTTGCAGCTTACCTCCTGCGTGACCCAGATTATGCCTCGAAAATGGATCCGTCCAAGTTCAGGTTTGGGACTTCGTTCCCTTTCTGGCTCCGTTACGAGGTTCCGGAGTCTTCCTGGCTAGCGGACTGCCTCTTGTTTGTTCTGGATTCCTGGCATTCCTTCTGTCGTTCCCGCACGCTGGAGTGGCAGGAAGCTTCCACGGTGCTTCAGGTTTTCCTGGGGGGCGATCTTGAGTACCTGAATGACTGCTTGTTTGCCCCTGCCCTTCCCCGCGATGTGGGCGTTGTTCAGCTCCATGTGCAAGTTCCCACCCTTTCGGCGGCGCTCATAGCGGAGGACTTGCGTGCCTGGGGCCTTTTGGCTTCGGCCTTGTGTCGTCCGATGTCGGACTTGTTGGTTTTCCGGGGGTCCCGGGGTGGGTCTTCCCAGAAGGGTCGTGCCAGGGCTCGGGGTTCCTCTCGTCGTGGTAAGCCACTGGTGTCAGGTTGTGCGGGGTTCTGGGTCTTGTAAGGGTCGCCGGCCCTTTCGCAGTTTGCCCCATTGACGGAGCAATGTGGGAGGTGGCTTGCGCTGATTGCCCACGCCTGGTCCCACGATTCATGGGCCTTACGGGTCGTGTCTGTCGGCCTGCGGTGGCATTGGGTGGCTCCCCTCCCTTGGGGGGGTCAAGGCTGGCAGGGCAGGTTTCTTTCCCTGCGCTCTGTCGGGTCGTCTTGGAGTGGGTTCGCTTGGGCGTCGTCGAAACGACGTCGTCCCTCAGATGGGTTTCCCGTCTGTTTCCGGTTCCGAACGGGACTGTGCGGACCTGTGGTTCATTCTGGACTTGTCCCGTCTGAACCCCTGGGTTCATTGCCCCTCCTTTCGGATGACTACACTGTCTCAGGTTCGGCTCCTCTTGAAGCCGGGTGCTTGGATGGTGTCCCTGGACCTCCGGGACGCTTATTGGCATGTCCTGATTCATCCACGGTTCAGGGACTGGCTCGGTTTTGTTGTGGGGCGTCTGAGTTACTGCTTTCGTTGTCTCTCGTTCGTGTTGAACCTGGCACCTTGTGTGTTCATGCGCCTTACACGGGTTGTGGTGGCCCGTTTGCGTCTCCTAGGTGTTCGGGTGTTGGCCTACCTCAACGACTGGCTGGTTTGGGCTCCCAGCCAGTCAGCTTGCTTGCTAGCCAGGGATTTGGTTCTTTCCCAGTTCGCCGGGTTCGGGTTCTTGGTGAACTGAAGGAAGTCCCATCTGGTCCCCTCACAGGTTCGAACTTGGCTGGGTCTCGTTTGGGACTCTCGGACCGCCTCCTTGTCTCTTCCTCCGGAGTCTCTCCTGCGGCTGCGGTCCCGCCTTCGTCTGTTTCTGGTGGGCCCTCGGGTCACCCGACGGTTGCTCGAGGGGCTGTGTGGGAGCCTGAACTTCGTGATGGTGGTCTACTCGGCTAGGTGCCTTTCGGATGGTGCCTTTCGGCTAGACAGGTCGAGGTGGGGGTTCCTGTACCTCTTTCCCCCAGTTCGGCTGTTGCTCCAGGTCCTGACTCACTTGTAGACTTACCAGGGCAGAGTTGTCCTTCTGGCCCCTTGGTGGCCGGCCCAGCCTTGGTTTCAGGCGCTGCTTGCTCGGTGTCCGAATCCAAGGGTTTCCCGCGGCTCCGCCTCTTTCAGCAGATCGGGGCGGTACGTCACTGGTTCGATCTTCTCGAGTCTTCGCGTATGGGTTTTTTTACTCAAGTTTATCATCATCTCTATGATGATCAGGTGGCCTCCTTGTTGGTGTCCCACCTGAGGGCTTCTTCTCGGCAGCAGTATGAAGTTTCCTGGCGGTCCTTCTGTTTCTTTTTGCGTCTTCGTCGTGTTAGTTCCTTGTCTGTTAGGGTGGTCTTGTCCTTCCTCTCTTGGTTGTTTCAGGACCGTCATCTTATGCCTAACACTGTCGCCTCGTATCGTGCGGCGCTGGCGGAGCTGCTTCAGCTTGCCTTCGGTATCGATGTTACGTCTGCGCTGTTTCGCAAGCTGTCTCGTGCATTGTTTCACCTCCGGCCTGCTCATGCGCCGCCTGAGCCGTCCTGGTTTTTGGACCGAGTGCTCGCTTTCCTTTCGTCTCCTCGTTTCGTTGTGGCCCCTTCGGTCGGGGATTTTTTCAAAGGCTCTTTACTTGTTGGCATTGGCCTCTGGGGGTCGGGTAGGGGAGCTTCATGCTCTCCTCCGGCGCAGGGGTTTCTGCTCTTTTGGTCGTGGAGATTCTTTTGTTCGCTTGCAGCCGTCTCCTTCTTTTCTGGCGAAGAATGAGACTGCTGCGTTCCGGAGGGGTCCGTGGGTGGTTGATGCTTGGTTGGTCAGGCCGGGAGTGCATCATGTTTTGTGTCCGGTTGCGGCGCTTCGCCGTTATTTGCGCGCCATGGCTTCTGTGTCCGGGGATGCGCTTTGGGTTGATCCGGTTTCCCTTCTTCCCTGTTCGCGGGTTCGGGTCTCCTAGGTCATCCACAGGGTTATTAAGTCCAGCCAGCCTGCGGTCTATTCCCGTGCCCATGACGTCTGTAAGTTCACGGCTCTTGCTGCCGTCTTTGGGAATATGTCTTGGTCTGATATTCGGGCGTGGGGATTTTGATGGTCGAACAGGGTCCTGGCTGCTCGTTACCTTGTGAATGTCCCTGGGCCCCGTTGGGCCTGTGTTGCTTTGGGTCGGCGGTTGCAACCAGTTGTCTCGGCTTCGAGTTGAGGAGTGAGCGACGACCGCCTCCCGGGTAAGTCCCTCTTTTTCCGTCTGTGGGTAGTTAGCTCCGGGGAGCCGACGGGGCTCCCCCCAGAAAACCAGCGTTGAATGTAATGAAACACCATTTTCTGGGTGAGTCTTGGAGGCTCCCCGGCATCCCTCCCTCCCTCCCTCCGGTCGGCGTTTTTTTTTGCGTTTTTGACATACAGCCTCAAGAACTGAGGTGTGGGTAGCTGGCGTGGCGGGTCTGGGGCTCCCCCTTCCCCCTCCCGGGGAGGGGGGAAGCTGCACAGACAGCAGCGTGGCAACGTGTGACATCACACTAGTTTGCTTGTTTTCTGTTGGGGAGTTCTATTCACTAGTGCGGCTTTTGGTAGCAATTTTAACCAGAATTGGGGTTTGTTTTGAGACGCTTACCTTTCTGGGTGCCTGTTCCGGTCGATGGCAGACATAGAATGCTTCCAACCACACGGGGGTTTCTATAGGCCATTGCTCCCCTTGCCTCTCTGAGGGGGCCTGGTTCTGGCCGTGGTCCCCGGTAGGCCTAAGAACTCCATACACATGACTGATGTCAAAGTCTGACATTAGCATATCAGCCTGGGATAGCTCCGGGGAGCCTCCGGGACTCACCCAGAAAATGGCGTTTCATTACATTCAACACTGGTTTTTTAATGTGTGTCTATATATATATAATATATATATATATATATATATATATATATATATATATATATATATATATATATATATATATATATATATATATATATATATATATATATATATATATATATATATATATATATATATATATATATATATATATATATATATATATATATATATATATATATATATATATATATATATATATATATTAATATATATATATTAATGTAGTGTGTCACATTATATATAATGTGTCTTGGGCAGATATTTTTGGTGATCCAACAGGGTGCTGGTGGATTATTTAATGTCTTTGGTCCATACTGGGCTTTAGGGCATTTAACTCGTCACTTATTCTACCCCTTCCTGGGGTTTACTTTCTGCAGCTCTGCTCTGCCCCTGATGAGTACCCCTTGTTTTTCGCCATAGCGACAGTATAACTGAGCCACCCATAGGAGCCCTTCAAGAAAACCAGCAATGGCCGTATGAATGACCTCTTTCAAGTGGGTCTTCGATGGCTCCTTGGGACCCTCCCATCCACATGTCATGGGCTTCAGTTTTCCGTTTTTTTTTTTTTTTTGCATTGCATTTTGATACTTACTGGACTCTCGTAAATAGCACATTTGGTTATCAAATACTCCTTAGATTCTGACAATAGTGGATAATAGTTTACTGTAGATAAATAGAAATTTATATTAGGATATATATATTAAATAGAAATTTATATTAGCTTCACATTTACAGCGGGTGAGGATGGGTTGGTGAAGATCTGGTCTCGCAGTGGAATGCTGCGATCAACACTGGCACAAGTATCAGTTCCAGTGTATGGTGCAGCTTGGGCCCCTGATTCAGATGCAGTTCTCTATACAACTGGTACAAATCTTATCATCAAACCATTGGCACCAAACTCTAAGCCTATTCAGGTAAAATTAAATAAATACTGTAATAAAAAATAACAAAATAAATACATTTTATTAACTTTATTCACAAATATTAATACCGTATTAAAAAAAATTAATTATCAAGAATTTTTTTCTTCTTTCTTTTGCAGTGGAAAGCCCATGAAGGAATTATCCTGAAAGTGGCCTGGAATCCCAATACTGGTCTTATACTCTCAGGCGGTGAAGATACTCGATACCGTGTTTGGGACAACTTTGGTCGTCAGTTATTTTCTTCTTCTCAACATCATCATCCAATCACGGCACTGGCTTGGTCACCCGATGGCCAGATGTTTGCAGTAGGTTCATTTAACACACTTCGGCTGTGTGACAAAGCTGGCTGGTGCCACTCACTGGAAAAGCCCACAACAGGAAGCATTTTCAACCTTGCATGGTCTAGTGATGGAACTCAAGTTGCTGGTGCATGTGGCAATGGTCATGTCATCTTCGCACATGTCATTGAAAGTCACCTCGAATGGAAAAATTATGAAGCCACTGTAACAAGTCGCAAAAGTATTGCATTACGGGATGTTACAAATGAAGCTTGGGAGAAACTTGAACTGAGAGACCGCATAATCAAAGTGTCGCTTTCGCATGGCTTTATGGTTATAGTAACATCAACACAGGGCTATATCTATTCCACACGCAACTGGAACACTCCCTTCATCTTTGAATTAAAAGAATCAAATGTCAGTCTTATTGTGCAGGCTGAACGGCATTTCCTGCTTGTGGATGGGGCAAGTGTATATGTTTATTCATATGATGGCCGAGTGCTGTGTGTACCACGCTGGCCAGGAATGAGGACAGATGTACTAAATAGTCGTACTGTATCATTATCAAATGACACCTTGGCAATTCGAGATAAAACGGATGAGAAAATGGTTCATTTGTTTGATGCAACAACTGGCAAAGCTTTGAATGATGGCAAACCATGGTCTCATAAGTTAGAAATTATGGAATTGGCCCTAGATCAAGTTGGAACAGCCCATGAGAGGCGTATGGCTATTGTTGATAGAAACCGAGATCTCTTTTTGGTGACTCTGCAGCGTGTCGGTACCATGGGAAGAGCAGTTAAACTTGGTGGGATGGTGCAATCTCTGAGCTGGAATGATGGAGCTAATATGCTTGCTGCACTTCAGGACTCTAAATTTATTGTGTGGTTTTACCCTGCAGTTGTGTTTGTTGATCGTGATCTTCAACCACTTACAGTCCTTGAGAAAGATGCTTCTGAATTTGGCAAGAATGCAATAATAGACAATTTCTTAGACTCAGTGGTGACAATGCGACGAGCAGATGGTAGTTTGGTAACTACCAATGTTTCTCCTTATCCAGCTCTACTTCAAAACTATGTAACTACCAAACACTGGGATGATGCAGTTAGATTAGCAAGATTTGTGAAAGATGATATTGTCTGGGCTTGCCTGGCAGCTATGGCTACAGCCAATAAGGAACTTGGCACAGCAGAAGTAGCCTATGCAGCAATCAATGAGGCTGACAAAGTTCAGTATATTCACTACATTAAAGAGATCCCAGTTAAAGAGGCCCGAACAGCTGAAATGGCATTATTGGGAGGCCACATTGGAGATGCCGAAGCTCTCCTTGTTCAATCTGGTCTCTTTTTCAGGGCCATTATGTTGAACCTGACCATTTATAACTTTGAGCGAGCACTCCAGTTAGCCATCAGACACCGCACACATGTTGATACTGTTGTGGCATTCAGACAACGCTATTTAGCTCGATTCGCCAAGAAAGAAACCAGCAAGCTCTTTTTGCAGTACGAAAAGCAGGTACAGTATGTTTCAGCTTTTTAAATTCTTAATGAAATAGCATTAATCACTTAAATATTACATATTTGTGAAGAGCACACATAATTACTCATTGTAGGTAGGGCCAGATTAAATAAGGTTAGCAAAAAATGTAGACAGTGTTGATGTACCAGAAAAATTGAGTGCAGAGATCACTCACTAATTCAGATCATATACAGATCCAAGTTACCCAATTTTATTTTTATGATGCCAAGTTACCCAATTTTATTTTTACGATGCTCCTTATATTTTACATCTGTTTTGTTTTTACCTTTAAATCATCCTTATACACCAAACGTATAAGGCTTATGTGATTTTATAAATAAATAATTCCAGTAATTACATAAATACAGTACACTATACAGTAAATTAATAACTACAAAGAATTGTTTCCCTAGGCATACATCAGCATGATAAGAGTGAAGGTGGATGTGTTGTGGTGGGATGGAGGGGGAGCAGTGGCTCAGAAATGGGATAAAGGGTCCCCTCCAACCATTGATCCCATTCCTGCTGTGGTATTGTTAGCCTCGGCTTTGATATCCACGTGAACGCTAAGACAGAATCAGTCTGGCAGTTAAACTAGTAAAGTCAGGCAGACAATAGGTCATTAATAGTCACTTAGGTCATCAGTATTCTAGGAGAGAGGGGGGGGAGCTATTTTTATTTTTTCTTCTAATCAGCTGTTTCTTGACACTGTCGTGATGATGGGAATTTTTCTGGAGCAAAAAGACCACCAGAAAGAGGCATTTCATTACATTAAATGCTGGTTTTTTGGCTTTGGCTGCCTTCCTTCCCTCCCCTCTTCCATACCCTTGGCTCTGCTCCTGGTGTGGGAGTGTTTGGAAAGCTCCATGTTTGCCAGTTTCAGTAAGGCACCTGGGGTGTCAGCCCAGAGAATTGTGCTTGTTGGTTTTCCTCTGCTGCTCTGTGTGCATGCTCTGAATTTTTTGCAAACTTCCCTCTGTGCTGCTATTTTTTTTTGGGGGGGGGCCTAATATCTGCTTCATTTGGCTGTGTTTGTATCTGGATTATGAGCCCAGATGTGTGCCTGGCTCTGCCTAGGCTGAGTGTCAAGCCATACCTGAGCTGTGTCATCTGGTTGTTCCCAGTTTGTGCATTGGATATTTCTCAGGCTGTGAATGTCATTTTTTCAAGCTGCCTTTGGCATCATATGCATGACTGTCTCTAGACTATGTATTTAACTTTTACTAGACTATGTACCCAGCTATTTTCAGAGCTGTGTTTCTTGTCCGTCTCATCTCTCGACTTGCCTGGACAGTTTTCCATTCAGGTTGTATCCTCTCCAGGCAGAGACACTGGCTGATTTATTGACTCTGTTTCATTTCAAGTTCCTGCCTGAGGGTTTTCTTGCACATTGGTTTTCAGTGGGGTTAGCTTTCTTTGCCATGAGTGGAATACCAGTCTCTGTGGTGTAGTGGTAAGACACTCACCTGGCGTTCCGCGAGCGCTTTGTCATGGGTTTGTATCCTGGCCGGGGAGGATTTACTGGGCGCAAATCCTTAACTGTAGCCTCTGTTTAACTCAACAGTAAAATGAGTACTTGGTTGTAAAAACGATTCTTCGCGGCAGGGATCATATTCCAGGGACCTGCCTGAAACACTACGCATACTAGTGGCTGTACAAGAATGTAACAACTCATGTATAGATCTCAAAAAAAAAAAAAATGCTGAGCTTGGGTTCTTTTGGGTTTCTGTTCAGGCATTGGCCTTGTTAGGATTATGGTATTTTGTAGGATTAAGTGCTACATAGGTTAGGTGCATAATGTTTTGAGCAGATGTTCTTGTGTTTTATAAGAATTGTAAATAAATAGTAAGTTATGTAACCTATACCCGGTGATGTCATTGTTTGTTGTTGAAATAAACACCATGTGGAGCACACGTTGGTTTCTCTTCATGCTAAAATACAACAGTCCTCTTGCTCCTTCAAGATTGTCACTTAGGTTGTTGCTCCTTCATTGTTGTATTGTTGAACTTCAGCAATCTTAGGTGGCATAGCAGATTCTCAGTGATCAACAGCATGTGGCAAGACCAATGGACATCTCTGAAACTTGCATCCATGAGTGCAGGGTCAGTGGGCTGATTCATTCCAGACCAGACCAAAACTTGCAGGAGGGCTTACCAGGTCTTGAAGGTAAAGACCTAGCAAGCAACCCAGGCACAGGGACCATTCGCCAGAAAATTAACTAACACTGCAAGCTGCATATGAAATAGACAGCTGTTAAGAATGTCAGCAGCGTGTCAGCGTGTCATATGAATAAAACACATGCACCCCCTTACAAATAAATCCAAGACTTCTGCAAATTCTGAGCCTCACTGTGAAGTCTTGCACTTCTCAGGATAAGGCACGTTCCACAAAAAGCTGCTCTCTCGGCAACAAATTCAAAGTAACCCGGGTAGGTAACTTTGTCAGGGCAATGCCAGCGAATACCTACAGTAGGTAGCCATTGACCTATGCAGCACGAAGTGAACAGTTACACAAAGACCACACAACAAGTAAGCCTTGAAACACACGCTTATGGAACAGATACTAAAGACTAGAATGAATATACAAGCAAATGAGCTCCCGACAGAACAAAGTCCAAAGAATAGCCAACACTTGGGTGGAAAAATTAATCTGGAACCCTAAGGGTTTAGTTATTTTAGAAGCAGTCGTTCTTTAACACTAGGCTGGGGAACCAATGGCATGCATGCCGAACATAATATGTGTAACTATTTTGTTACACATATTTTCTCACCATTGGTATTCAAGAGAACGTTTTATAAAATTATTGTCAATTTAATCACATGCTCTCTAAAAGGTTCCCACCCTGCACAAGGCAATTAGCTAAGTGTAATTACTTACGAGTAGTTACAGGATGAGAGCTACGCTCGTGGTGTCCCATCTTCCCAGTACTCTGTCATAATGCTTTGAAATTACTGTACTGATGGTCTTAGCCTCCGCCACCTTCTCACCTAACTTGTTATAGCCGTCTACCACTCTGTTTGCGAAAATAAATTTTCTTATATTCCTTCGGCAGCTTTGTTTATTTAGTTTAAATCTACGACCTCTTGTTCTTGATGTTCCAGGTCTCAGGAATTCTTCTCTATCAATTTTTATCAATTTCCGTTACGATTATGTACGTAGTGATCATATCGCCTCTTTTTTTTCTTCTGTCTTTTAGTTTTAGCATATTTAATGCCTCTACCTCTCCTCATAGCTCTTGTCTATTAGTTCTGGGAGCCATTTAGTTGCATGTCTTTGCACCTTTTCCAATTTGTTGATGTGTTTCTTAAGACATATACATGGTGACTAACTGAAGGAGTTTACAAGATGGAGGTGGTAGCTTCCTGGTACTGCCACCTGGTGATGGGCAGCTGCACATCTGAGGATGAAGAACCTAACTACTGGGTGGATCATTTCCTGCATAGTTTACATTTGCCTTGCTGTAGTTGGCTTTGATTTGCTCTACTTTTCTGGAGGTTAGTTCCTTGGTGTGGGTGATCAGTTAATTCCTTGCACTCTGCTCATCTTTGAGGGAACCTGGTTTTGGCCTCTGGCCTCCTGTAGGCCTTTATTGACTCACGAGGGCTTGGTACGCCTCAATAGGCATGGAGTTATTCAGAGCATCATAGCTACAGGAAACCACTGAGTGGTCTCTTCCAGAAAATATTGCGCAGTATTCATAATATGCCTGCTTTAACCACTTATGACTCCTGCTTTTTAGACAACCATTCTAGGGAGACAAATTTATCAGGACAAATAAAACTATTTTGCTGTATATGGTACACTTGTATTTTATCATTTATATGTATTATATTTTGGGTATTTTCTCATTTATGTATTTCATTTCAGGTTGAGGTTGACTGGAAGAAGATATATGAAAAAATGGAATTGGAATATCAAAAGGAGCGGGAGAAGCCAACTTCATCCCAACAACATTACAGTGAAACCTAAATGTGATGTCTTAGAAAATCATACATAAATTATTAGTACTTTTGCAATATGTACGGGTAATGTACATACAATGGGGCCTCGACTTACGATGCTAATCCGTTCCCAGAGATGGATCGTAAGACGAAATATCGTAAGTCAAAGCGATTTTTCCCATAAGAAATAAAGGGATTTGAATTAATCCGTTCCCCACCCTCCAAAATATTAACATACAAATACATTTTATACTGAATACAATGTTTTTTTCTAACTACAGTACAGTACCAAAGTTTCACTTACCTTTATGGAGGGCTCTTGATGGTGTATGGAAGATGGTGATGAGGGGGGAGGAGGAGAGTTATTACTGTTTGGAAGGGGAGTCCCATTCCATTATCACATCAGGCAGTGATGTTTTCTCTGGGGTACTCTCTCTCCTACGTTTTGCCTGAATACCACTAGAACCTGGTTGTGGTTCAGTGCTTGTTTGTCTCACTACAAATTTGTCAAGATACATTTGTTTTTCCCTTCTTTTTAACGTTAGTCAGTAATGATGCATCACAGTGTCTTTGAATAGGTTAAGGCAACGATATACTGCAGCTTGATTTGGGTGAGTCGTTTCAGCAAAGGTTTGCAATTCTTCCCATGCTGCACACATTTTCTTAATTGTTGAGGAAGAGACATTCTGTACTCTTGTTTCTGCTCTATGGTCATCCTTACATGGGTTTTCATATGTTTATCCTTATCACTGACTTTCCTGGGACTCATGGCATGATATATAATAATTAATTTAATGTTCAAAATGCAAAAAATCACCACAAACGCGAAATTTCTTATAGGCGCAATCGTCACTAAGCGGGCAGCTGTAGTAAACTGAGGCAGGGCGGCCGCGTGAACGGGAACCACGCGCTCAGTCGACCCGAACGTGTACCAACAAATATAGAATGTCGAGTCACATTTTCAATGAAATTTATATCGTAACTCGAAATTATCGTAAGTAGGGGCAATCATATGTCGAGGTGCCACTGTATTAAAATTTGATTAAATATAGTGCAAAATTAATCATCTTTATACACTATAAGCTTATTTTGGACTTGGGTAGCTGTTTTTGTTTAAAACACTTAGTTAAATGAGCAATAAAAGTGTTAGTACAGTACAGTTCTGTGCTGTACTAGGCCAGTGGTCCTCTACAATTTCTCGGCTGCTTCTCTGGGAACACTTCAGTGTTCTTTTGGATTTAACAGCCGAATCTTATTTCCAGAGGTTTCCATCATTCTACTTTCACTGTCTTCAGCTCAGGCAAACATCTTTCAGTTCCTCCTGTGAGGAGATGTAGAATCTCCTCAGCTAGTTTTCCTAGTTTCTAGAATAGGCTAGTCGCTCTAGGGACTCTAGAAACTGAAGCTTTCAAATTTACATATACTTGTTGGGTGTCATATGAAAGCTTATGTTAAATGCTGTCAGTTAAAACTAATGAGAGGTCTGTGATTGCTCTGTAGAGAGAATTACAGCAAAATTTGCCTGTTCTGTGAAACAGAGAGGGTAGTATAACAAAAAACCGTTAGAGGTGGAGGGGGGACAGTGGGGCGAACGCTGCTTCCCCCCACCAAGGGAGACGTTGTGTTAGGCCTCACCCTCCTTGTGACGTCACGCCACGCCACAGGCGAGGGGCCCGTGTGATTGGTCTAAGCACCCCTACTCCTAGGCCGAGTTTTGGCGCGAAAAGCTGTCATTGGAAGCGGCATCAGGACCAGTGCCGGCTTCCTGCTGATTGGTCAAGACAAGGTAGGGGGAGAAATATGGGCATGTGAGCCTCTCTAGCCGCCAAGGGAGTTTAGTTTGAATTGGGCAGCAGGGTGTGAAGAGTGTCCAGGTGGGGGTGGCGAGGCTGCCACCCCCACCACCGTTATCGCTCCTGTCGTTCTGTTTACTCATATTGCATGGCACTCCAGCCACCCTGGGTGTGTCGAAGCCCAAATTTGCGAGAAACTGGGACTTGGACTTTGAATTCCGCCCGACGTCGTCCATGTGGTAGGTGACGCCGGCCAGTGTCACCCTGTCACCCCAGTGTAAGAGCGAGTCATGCTCTGGTATGATGGGGTTGTTAGTGATCCCCCATCCTCATGTGTGTATAACCCCAGGCGCCACGTGGCCAACCCCTGGCCACCCGTCCGGCCCGGCCCAGCCCGGCCCGGCCCGGCCCGGCCGGCCCGGCCACCTTACCCCGCGCGCGCGAGTAGCCCGGGTGGGGTGGGGTGCTGTGACGTCACGCGCCACCCGTGGCCACCCTCCTGAAGGCCACGCGGTGGCCACATGTCGGCCACCACCTTTGGCCACCCCTTTGGCCACATTCCCAGGACAGCCTAAGGCCACATCTTGTCGACGCACGAGGAGCAAGCTAAGTGTTGACAGCCAGGTGGTAAGGACCTGGGAAATGAGGAAATGTGTGGACGGAAACGTGAGTACTTTATCAGTGTATAAAATGGTCTCAGTTAAAAGAGAATAGAGAAAAGTTGTGTGAGCCCCTAGCCCGGCCAGGCTAGGGAAGTAGCTGAGACGCCCGTCTGTGGCACGCCCAGGTGACTGTGGGGCAGTACCGGGAGAGGGAAATTGTCACTGTAAATCACGTAGTGTTATAATTATATATATATCTGTAGATATATGGTTGTGTGTAGACTGACTAGAGTTTGGGACCAGTCAGTGTAGAGAAATCATCATATAAATGATCCAGTCTGGCGATTCTGTATAATCGTCCAGCCTTGGTTAGTGCCATGGTACCTCATTATGTAATTAGGCCAGGTTAGAGTTAATTAAGCAGGCCCGTGGGGCAGGGTTATTAGTGAATATCCTGAGGTCTGTATATATCCCTGTTGATTAATTACATTGTTATGGAGGCCATTTCCATATGTTTCATTTGCATGTTGCATGTATGATGTTGTGTGGTGAGTCAGTAGATGTGATCGCTGACTGATTGCCTAATGATGTCATTAGCATGGGGGGCATGCTGACGGTATCATTATGTGCAGGTTTGTGCAGTGTTATCAGGTATACGATATTACTGTCCTAGGAACTGTGTTGAGGATTTAAAGGGACCCTTTGAGTATTCAGGGAAATTCTCAGTCACTTAATGGGAGCGAGCAATTGTTAATTTGCCTAATTATGGGAGAATTAGTGCCAGCTGTCCGCGTAGAGCGACGGTGTCTATATTAACGTATATTGTCTTGCTGAAGCCACCGGGATCGGGCGATCTTTTGCAACGTTTGCAAGATTAGAGGGACAGTAAGATTGGTATACCTTGAGTGTTGCAAAACGTGTGTTATCACTGTGTGGGCATAGTAATTAACGAGTTGCAGTAGCAACGTATGTGGGCAGTGCTATTTTATAATGTTTTGCATGCCATTATATGTGTGACCTATGTAACCTTAGGGTTACTTTGTTTCTTTGAGTTGTGTTGAGTACTTAAGGATTCAGTGAGTTAATTAGGGGTAATTAACTGGATAAGGGGTGCACACTTGAAGTTGTTGAATGAGTGAGTGCTGTTATGGGAGAACAGTGTTGAACTTGAGCTTGTGGAAATACGTGTCCGGTGCAATTAATTGTCCGTGTGACAATTAATTGACCACTCTAGCTAATTATGTAATTAGCATTCTCATCATGAATTCACGTAGTGGGAGAGGATCTGTCAGAGTCTGTCAGTGATAGTGCTAACGTCAGTTGCTCGAGACTAACTGCCTTTCAGGGTTGGGGCAATTAGTGGCTCATGATAATTAGTGGAGTAATTAACGTCTGGAGTCTTGAGGACTCAGATGACTCGGTAAAGCGAGGTCATGGGGTTAGCATAATACGTTATATTAATCATATTCTGTCTGGTGACAGTGGATTAAGTTGCACTCATTGTTAATTAGGGTAATTAACTCCTCTTCCGTGAATTCACAGTGTTTGATGAGACCTGCTTAGGCAGTGCGGAGTGAGACGTATTTATGTATGATTAATTATCGGTCCTGGTGACAGTTAATTAATTGCTCAAGGCTAATTAGGGTAATTAGCACTCATTAGTAAGTAAACGTAATTAGTGATACACAGACTGTTGAGAAGCCACCCACTTGGGGTAGGCTTAGTTAACGTAACTCAATGGGATGTAATTAGTGGTCCGTTTGACCTTAATTAAGAATTACTCACTGAATACTTGCAAGGAGTCAAGTGTGATGTAATTTAAGAGTTTGAGTTATTGTGACAAGAGGACTTGTGTTAACGTAGAGTACTATCATGTTGTTGTCTAGAGTGAGACACTTGTTGTGATTAAAGTAGTACTTGTTGCTGACTGCTGTGATCAGTCAATTTCCATCATTATTCACATAATCAATGTTGCAATTGATTAAGGCAATTTCTTTTGGTTATCGTCTAGTGACTGGGTAAAGTAACTTAGGGATGAGTGGAGCTGTGTCCCAGAATCCCACCTTGCCTGACTGTGTTCACTTTAGTTGTGATAGGGGGAGTCACTGTTAGACTACCCACCGGATTACGGGGTCGCTCCTGTTGGACTGGAGGACCTTAAGCTTGTGATTAGAGTAGCTGCCACTAGGAAGTCGTGTCACTATTGATTGCTTGCTTGTGTCATCAGTGGACGAATTGTTCAGTTAGTTCATGTTGTCAGCCCGAAGTGTCAGCAGGATGGAGCCTGCTGTCATTTCTCGAGGGGCTGTTGAATAGCTGTGTTGCAAATGCCACTGGTTGGACTGTAACGTAATTAAATCACACGCTGTGGTGTAACTTAGTCTGTGATATTTTTCTTTGAGTTTGCAATATTGCGTCATCAGTGGGCACACCTGTGTTCAGTTAGTTCAGTATGCAGCCACACAGCAAGGGTTGCTATTTAGCTGTTGGTTATGGTGCCACTGGATGGACATTAACGTAAAGATTAATTTGAGGAAGGGTGCTGGAGTTGCCAGTGAACCCATTAGTTATTGATGTCATTGAAAGGCTACTGATTTGATTGCATTGCAACCGCTATT
This sequence comes from Procambarus virginalis, assembly GCA_020271785.1. Taxonomy (NCBI): domain Eukaryota; kingdom Metazoa; phylum Arthropoda; class Malacostraca; order Decapoda; family Cambaridae; genus Procambarus; species Procambarus virginalis. The sequence continues at coordinate 54,228 of WNGS01168188.1, read as the reverse complement.
GCAGGTGTAGACTGCACTGAGGCGTAGAACAGTTAGGAGGTTACTGGAGACGTGTTCCAGAACTCACTGTGTCATTTGTTGTAATTGTGATTATAGATCTGTTAGTTCTTGCTTGCGTGTTGATTCCTCTGTGGCACGCTTATGTTCGAGTAACGTCATTGACATTCTTTTGTTTTAATGTAGTAGTCTAGTCTCTTGTTATATAAATTGTTATTTGTTAACAGTCTTTGATGTCAACCTTCAACTATTCTGTACCACTCCCATTGTTCTGATATATATTTGATATTGTTGTTTAAATCTTTGATATGACGGCTGCGCTCTTGGGAATTCGAATTCCAATTCATAGCGCCACACAACAAATATAAAATTTGATTGTGAGAACCCGTCGGTTACCCTTTATTGGTTTTAACGTCATGTTTAACTAGGAGGAACCAGCGGCCTATTGTGGACAGTTTTCACCCCTGCTGGTGGAAGCCTGGCGGTTTGCTCCCGCTTCTCCTTTTTCTACTGGACTCATGCTTAACTGCCAAGAGCAGCCTTTAAACTTGTAGTCCACCTCCTAAGGGAGGTAGGCGTAGAGAAAAATCTCACCGG
>WNGS01168188.1:32862-47847 GCA_020271785.1 Procambarus virginalis | reverse complement strand
GCTCGACGGAAGGACGGACCCCAACGCCCCTGGCCGGCCTGGTGAGCACTGGTCACAAAACCCCAGCCCAGAGACGACGCATCCGTGTACACATCGAGCGAGGGCTCGGGAAGGCGCCATGGCACCGAACCCCGAAAAACCCGAAGAGGAAGCCGGTGACGCAGCAACCGACGCAAGGCCCCCGGGGTCGAACCTTGCGATCGCGAAAGAGGCGGAAGGGGTGACCCCGAAGGAACCAGAACAGCCGACGAAGCCAAACCCGACCCGGCGGTAGACCAGCATCGCGAAGTTCAGGCTCCCGCACAGCCCCTCGAGCAACCGCCGGGTGACCCGAGGGCCCACCAGAAACAGACGAAGGCGGACCGCAGCCGCTGGAGAGACTCCGGAGGGAGAGACAAGGAGGAGGTGCGAGAGTCCCAAACGAGACCCAGCCAAGTCCGAACCTGAGAGGGAACCAGATGGGACTTCCTCCAGTTCACCAGGAACCCGAACCCGGCGAGCTGGGAAAGAACCAAATCCCTGGCTAGCAAGCAAGCAGACCGGCTGGGAGCCCAACCAGCCAGTCGTCGAGGTAGGCCAACACCCGAACTCCTAGGAGACGCAACCGAGCCACGACTACCCGTGTAAGGCGCGTGAACACGCGAGGTGCCAGGTTCAACCCGAACGGGAGACAACGAAAGCGGTAACTCTGAAGCCCCACCACAAAACCGAGCCAGTCCCTGAACCGCGGATGAATCGGGACATGCCAATAAGCGTCCCGGAGGTCCAGGGACACCATCCAAGCGCCCGGCTCCAAAGGAGCCGAACCTGAGACAGCGTAGTCATCCGGAAGGAGGGGCAATAAACCCAGGGGTTCAGACGGGACAAGTCCAGAATGAACCTCAGGTCCGCGCAGTCCCGTTTCGGAACCGGAAACAGACGGGAAACCCATCTGAGGGACGACGTCGGTTCGACGACGCCCAAACGTACCCACTCCAAGACGACGCGACGGAGCACAGGGGAAGAAACTTGCCCTGCCAGCCCCGAACCCCCCAAAGGGGGAGGGGCCACCCAACGCCACCGCAGACCGCAAGACACGACCTGAAAGGCCCACGAATCGTGGGACCAGGCGCGGGCGAACAGCGCAAGCCGCCCCCCCATCGCCCCGTCAACGGGGCAAACCGCGAAAGGGCCGGCGCCCCTTACGAGACCCAGAACCCCGCACAGGGCGAACACCGCGCCGACCAGACGAGGGCGGGTCCGCAGCAGGAGCCGAACCCGAACCTGACACCAGAGGCCTACCACGACGAGAGGAACCCCGAGCTCTGGCACGACCCCGCCGGGAAGACCCACCCCGGGACCCCGGAAAACCAACAAGTCCGACATCGGACGACAAGCCGCCGACGCAGCCTGAATAAACTGCGCCACGGCCGACTCCTCAAAAAGAAGAGGACAAAAGGGGGAAGAACGCCTAAGAGCCAGAGCCCAAGCAGATTCCACGGAGGAACCCAGCACCGCCTGCCGACACGCGAGACGGGAAGCATAAAACAGGGAAACCGCATCCCGCAAAATCGGCGTGAACAGCTTCAACAAGGCAGCGAACGAGCGCGCCGCCGAGGACAAGGCGCCAGACCCTGGGACGGACCCAAGCGTCCTCACATCCTCCACGAGCCAATCCGAGGACAGCTCCAGGATGGAAAAGAACCGCAAGGCCGAAGCCAAAAGGCCCGGGCGCGCAAATCCTCCGCAACCAGCGCCGCCGAAAGGACAGGAACCTGCACATGAAGCTGAATAACGCCCACATCGCGGGGAAGGGCAGGGGCAAACAAGCACTCATTCAGGTACTCAAGCTCGCCCCCCAGGAAAACCTGAATCACCGTGGAAGCTTCCCGCCACTCCAACGTGCGGGAACGACAGAAGGAATGCCAGGAATCCAAAACAAGCAAAGGGCAGGCTGCTAGCCAGGAAGACTCCGGAACCTCGTAACGGAGCCAGAAAGGGAACGAAGTCCCAAACCTGAACTCAGATGGATCCATATCAGAGGCATAATCCGGGTCCCGCAGGAGGTAAGCTGCAAAGGCCGCTCGCACCTCACCAGGTTGGATGCGATAAGCCGAAAACCTCCGGAAAGACGGAACCGACGAACCCGGGGGAACACGGAACCGAACCCGGGGAGGGGCAGACACCAAATCCAACTCGTACGCAGAGGGGGGAAAAGAGAACCCCACTCCTTGTAACAGTAAGCCCCGCTCAGAGGGAAGAAAAACCCAGGCGGGGTCCAGCGGAGCCCAAGGCCCCCAAGTCAGCCCCTCCCCAGCCTCGAGGTCCAACACCACAGGACCCGAGGCCGAGTCCTCTCCCCAAGCCCCGACCCCACAAGACAAGGACGGAGCAGCCGGAACAGCGGAAGGAAGGGGGGCCCACTGGTCAGACCCCGAAGCTTCGGCCGGGAGACAAGACTCGAATGCCTCTGCCGCTCCCCCGGAAGGGGCACCCCCCGAAGCTGCCCGAGTCTCAAGATCAAGGAACCCCTGCTCCGACCCCGAAACCCTCAGACGTTTCGGGGCTGGAAGCAAGGGGGGGGGACCAGAACGAGCAGTAGGGGAAGGACGAGGAGGCGCGGACTGAACCAGGATCGAAGCGACCCCCACCCCCAAGTCCGGGTCACGAAAAGCAAAGCGGGGCAGCCTCGGGGCATCCGGGTGAGCAACCAACCTTGCGCGTTGCAACAGACGAAACCTAGCCTGCAACGCACGCGCTGCCTGTACCCGAAGAGAATCATCAGAGGATTGGGTAAATTGAGTCACAAGTAAGCAGCAACACTCACAGGACTCAGGGTCGAAAGTATCACCGACCCAACAGGCAGCATGGCAGAGGCAAAAACAATGAGGGTCACCCTGAGACAAAGGGACCGAGCAACCCTCAAACTCGCACACCGCGAGTGGGGACTCCGGGGTCACATCCATCGGACCCACGCGCCCCCTAGGGGATTCCCAGGGTCCTGAGCGTTTACTTTAAGAGGACTCGCGCTCAGGTAGTCCCAGGCAGGGAGCTGCTAACCGGCGCCCAAAACTACCAATCGAACTTCTAAAGCTGTACCCCAGGGACGTGTACACTCACGGGGACCTAGCAGGGGGCGCCATCGAGAATAACCGTGACAGGGTTAGAACAAAGGAACGAATATGACAGAACCCCCCACCAGGCAAAAACAAAAGAAAAACAAAAACCCGCAAGAGGACAGCGAACCCCAGGGAACAGAGCCGGCCGCTATGTCGGGAATACAAGCTGTGCAGCACCCTGCGCCCCTACCAGTGCAAACTGCCTCTTACCTGCCAGTAACAAGGGAGAACAGAACACCCAAGAGCCCAACAGGCGGCCGAAAAACCGAAAAAGGTAAAACGGACCAGCAGAGGCAGATCCCAAGGAGCCTGTGGAAGGTGGCCCCAAGCCCCAAGGGTAGTACTTACAGGGCACCTAGGGAAGGAAACCCTAGGCGCATGCAGCCCGAGTACCAAAATTACTCCTGGCTCTCGCACCCAGAAAACAAACACCACACGCAAGCACAGTGTTGTAGCGAACACCGGAGCCAGAGCACACGACCTTCGCCTATAGCATCAGCCTCAAGAACTGAGGGTGGGTAGCCGGCGCGGAGGGTCTGGGGCTCCCCCTTCCCCCTCCCGGGGAGGGGGGAGCTGCGCAGACAGCGGCGCGGCAGCGTGTGACGTCACACTAGTTTGCTAGTTTTTCTTTTGGGAGTTCTATCCACTAGTTCGGCTTTTGGTAGCAATTTTAACCAGAATAGGGGTTTGTTTTGGGGCGCTTACCTTTCTGGGTGCCTGTCCCGGTCGATGGCAGACATAGAATGCTTCCAACCACACGGGGGCTTCTATAGGCCATTGCTCCCCGTGCCTCTCTGAGGGGGCCCGGTTCTGGCCGTGGTTCCCGGTAGGCCTAAGAACTCCATACACATGACTGATGCCAAAGTCTGACATTAGCATATCAGCCTGGGATAGCTCCGGGGAGCCGACGGGGCTCCCCCCAGAAAATATAAAGTATCATATACCATTACTGTATCCAGTGTTGCAATAACTAATTGCACCAAATATAGAATTGGCTCGTCTTCCATACTCACTGAATAGTGTTCTGCATGCAACTTTTTAATCTGACATTGCATTGGTTAAACTTTAAATGCTTTTGGTCAATGGGAGAAATCAGTCATGCTGATAATCATGCAAGGGCACCTATGCATTCAAGACAAGACATTCAAGTACATTAACCTTCTGTGGGTCATTAACCTTCATTACCTACTTCATTCAAGACATTAACCTTACACAATATCAATATCTCGGAGTGTGGGATAGATTCTAAAATGACATTCAACAAGCAAATTCAATATCTGAAGGAGAAAGCAAAATCACGACTGAATATAATGAGAGCAACCACAGGGCCTCGTCTAGAGTGGGACACAAAGTGTTAAGAATGTTTTACATACGCACTGTTCGTTCCCTAGTTGATTATGCAGTGCCTGCCTTGCTCACTCTTTATAATAAATAAATAAATATATGTTTATTCAGGTAAGGTACATACATACACGAGATTTTACAAAAATTTATAGATTTATAGATAGAGCTAATACATACAATGCCTAAAGCCATTATTACGCAAAGCGTTTCGGGCAGGAAAAACATTAAAGACTAAAACTTACTAATTGAGTTTAAAGTATAAAATGTGTTGAGAACAAATAAAAATAAAAATAAAAAGGGGGGGAACATGGCTGAAAAAGCAGCACAAATACAATTAGGTCGACAAACAGCGTTTAAAAAAACAGACATGGGTTGGCAATATAGGGGTAAGGTAGGTTACAGTTTGCCCACTGGCTTTCTCCTGGCCAGTGGGCAAACGTTGAGGTTATTCAAAATGATGCAATGCGAATCATAACAGGGGCTCCCAAATGGATTAAAATACTGAACCTAAAACTAGAAACCAAGCTAACATCGATTAAAATAAGAGTAAAAGGGATTGCTGCATGCATGCTGACCAAGATATTGACTAGACCTAGAATCAGTTCACTTAAAGATATAATCACTGGAGCACTAACTCGGGACAGAAGAGCCTCCAATAGCAACAGGTGGACCCATTGTGCAATAAACACTATGACGTGAAAAATGGATGGTAGTGCAGTCTCTCCAGGGCAGATGGAATGCCAGTCACATAAAGCAAAAATAAGCAAAAAAAGTAAAAAAAAAAAAAGAATTAGACTGCTTAAAAAGAATTAGACATTAAATAAAAATAGTATCCAAACTTGGCTATATTCTAAGTATGCAAAATGAACAAGACAAACAGACAATCAAATTTACGTTACGTTAAAGTGCAAAAAATAAAATATGATGCTGGAATGCTATGAACCAGTCTGCATAAACCTGCTACCACACCGAGATATGCCAACAGATCTTTGCAGTAGAGCACTCAGGAGTAATCTGGCTTGCTGGAGTTTGTTGTTGTTGTTGTTTAAGGTTCACCTACTCAGGACAAAAGTTCCAAATAGCACGGGCTATGGTGAGCCCGTAATGGACTTACCTGGCACAGGAGCGGGGCAAGTAGCACGGACTATGGTGAGCCCGTAGTGGACTTACCTGGCACAGGAGCAGGGTTGTAACTGGATGTGCTGGAGCTGGCAAGCCTCTCTATATAGGAGAAACGGCCATCCAGGTGGCACTGGTATCGTCGATAACTAGGAGCCGGCTCACTGTAACTACCGTTGCGCGCTTGTTTCACTGGTGGCATGATCCTGAGGCTTCACCAGGTGCGAGGGTCTGACGGGCCCTAGGGGAGGTAGACTGGTGGTACCCTGTCTGAAAAGTAGTTGTTGTCACTGTTGCTGCTGTTCATTCTTGATTTCTTAAATATGTAGACGTGGTGTAGTCGAATAGATGATGAGGGAGCAGGCATAATCTCCTTTCTAGAGAGATTACCGTGACAACACCATCAATACATTCGATATAACAAATAGTCACCGAGAGGGGTGTCGACGAAATACATGCAGACTTCATTATACAAGCCCCTTGGGAATCGCTGCTAGCAGACTTTAAGATTATGGTTCTTGAGGGGAAAAAAGAACCAGACTAATCCTCATCTGCTATGTAATATTGTACAGATACAAATACAGTAGAAGCAAACTTGGCATCTGACAGATTCATATACTTCACAGATGGATCAGTAGACCAACAGGGACAAGAAACTGGAGCTGCAATTAAGGCAGGAAACTCTGTAAATAGTTGGAGACTCTCAAACAGGTGTTCAACTTTACAAACAGAGATGCTAGCCATTCAAAAGGCTTTGGAACATGCTCTTGCTGAACACTGACAACATGTTATCATACATACAGATTCGAGAACTGCCATTGAAACCTTGCAACAAAAACACATACATGACAACATCCATCTGATAACAAATGTCATATCATTAATGTAAACACTCAAACGTCAAGGCCGTCGGGTACTTATCAACTGGGTGCCAAGTCATGTGGGAATAATAGTAAATGACATTGCAGATGAAGCTGCAAAACTTGCAATTAATTAAAGAAATGTAGACAATTATATACCACAGAGTCTATCACAGATTAAGAAAGTAATTAGAAATAGAGCAATGCAGATGATGTACAGTGACCACAACACAGCAATTGCAACATCAGGATCTGTGGGTTGGTACAAGAATTCAGCCAACTACGAACCACTTATTTTATTGAAAGGGAGCAGTAGAACAACAGAAGTACACTTACATCGCATCAGGCTTGGATACCCATGTAACGGTAGGCTGCACAAGACCTAGCACCTCCCCTTCCCCTTCCCCTTTCCCACTTTTCCCCCTCCCTCTGTTCATCCCTTCTCTTATTTCCTTCCCCTCCCCTTCTCTCTCTGCCCATTTGTCTAAGTCAAGAAGCCACTGGTGGCTGGGCGGCCCCTCTCTTAGCCTTCTCCCTGCTGACTTTTCCTCCACTCATTTCCCTCTCTACCGCGACTCTTTCCCCTCTTCCCTGCCTGGTTGATACCTGGTTGATACCTGGTTGATGGGGTTCTGGGAGTTCTTCTACTCCCCAAGCCCGGCCCAAGGCCAGGCTTGACTTGTGAGAGTTTGGTCCACTAGGTTGTTGCTTGGAGCGGCCCGCAGGCCCACATACCCACCACAGCCCGGTTGGTCCGGCACTCCTTGGAGGAATTAACGGCCTCCTCTATAGCCGTGGACAAGTTGGGGCCAATAAAAATCAGTGCCATAAAACCGTAATCTCAAATTTCTCTTGCGTGGCTGGTCAGGCGATGCTTGTTCTTACGAATCTGATTGTAACTGCTTATTTCCAACAATCCCTCCAAGCAGTTGTCAGGCATTTCATTGGCCAAGAGCAGGGACTTTTGTTTCATTGGATAGTAGTGCCAGGATACTAGGCCTGGGGGCTCAAGTGATTGGACTAAGTCTGAGAGGTGGAGTCCCCCAGGGTAGTGCTGGACATCCATTGGCCAATGGACCAGAGCATCCAGTTTTGGTTTGAATTGATTGACGCTCCTAGCCTGGAGCCAAGCTCGTGAGGAAACCATAGACCTCCCTGGAGTAGTCAAAGGAAATTTTAGTCAGTGTGTCTTGGGTCTGACTTGGGAACAGGTCCAGGGGACCTAAGGGAGGCAGCCATTCAACATGTGTGGCTGGTGATTGCAGGAGAAGGTAATGTGCTCTTGAGTAACTCATGTTCAATCAGTGGATACCTTTGCCTCTTAGGGATGTTTTTTTAGAGTAGGATATATTTTCGTGCCAATTCATTAAATAAACGTGTCTTTTGTTAAATAAAGTGAACATTGATTTATTGGTATTTAGTTAATCCCCTTTTTGTTTATTAATTCTGAGTCATTATAGGTCGTGTTTATATGCTGTATTGAAAATCCCTGTATCCTCAATAAGTAAAGTTTTCTATACTTAATTCCCAAGCATTATTGCCCAGATTTCTATGCCCTTCAAGTTTCATAATTATTTATTTCTGTCCTTCCTGGAAGATCAGTAGTGTAGGCACATTCAGGTTTCAGGAAGGTGGTGGCAGCCATAAGTTTAAATTTAATTATTATTCTTTATTTAAATTTAACCCTTTATTTTGTTGCTTCCCCTATTTAATATTTCAGTTTAACAGATAGCTGGGAGTTCAGTGAGGATCACAGTGAGCTTGCAAGCAGTGTTAAGCTGGGGTTTTAAGTGAGTAAGGGGAGTAGCAATGTGGAGGTGTTACACCCATGCGCATGGGAAATAGGCTTACAGGTTCCAGAGGATGAGAGGAAATGTCAGCACTGTGGAGAAATGCCCAACAGACCACTGGAACATTATCTAACACAGTGCACAGTTACAAACCCAATAAGATTTCAACTTAGATTCAACAGAGCAGAAGAAGTTGTTAACACATTGGGCAAAAATCTTACTGAAGCGACCGTATGAGTCATATATACTCATACTTCACCTAAGTAAAACAGAAACAAGCAACACTTAGTGGGCCAGCCAGAGGCTTAAGGCCTGTGCAGGAATTCCCCTGAAAAAAAAAATGCAAGGATTTGCAATTTCCATGAAAGTATCAAATAATTTAGTCAATTTCTTAATTTGTAATTGTTGCAATTTAGACAAATTTATTTTTTAATTGCCATATATATTGTCATTTATTCAGGTAAATCTAGTATTTTTCAATCATACTATAATGTAAAACTTGTTGTCTTTGACACCAGCTTTTATTGAGTAGCTGTACTTCAATCATTGAACTGTAATATTTAAACAACTATAAAATTAAGAGCTGGAAGTAGAGAAGTAACAGCTGTCTATCAATTCTTTGGCAGTTACATATACAAGATAAATTAAAAAGGTAAAATAAAGTAACTTTCATATATGTACAAAATATATATTTCAAATGAGACATAAAATTATTTGGACAAAACAAGTGACTTCATATATTTCTATAAAATTAATAGTGATGATGAGGTTAAATATTGTATGCAGCATCATAGAATACCTACACCTAATGAGACAAAAATACATTAAATGTAGGTGAATGAGGTGAATGAAGTATGGTACAGCATTGAGCTGTACATGTTAATAACTGAGAATGTGCAGGCGATGAGTCACAATAACGTGGCTAAAGTATGTTGACTAGACCACACACTAGAAGGTGAAGGAACGACGACGTTTCAGTCCGTCCTGGACCATTCTCAATCGACTTGAGAATGGTCCAGGACGGACCAAAACGTCGTCGTCCCTTCACCTTCTAGTGTGTGGTCTGGTCAACTGAGAATGTGTTTTATCATACAGAAGAGGTGACGAACTGCACAGAAAAATGAATTAAAATTGAAATTAATGGCAAAACACTACAAATCACAATGTAATGAATTTCTAAATTCTACTGAACACTGCAAATTGGAGCACAGAACAGTATAACACACATACCAGTGATACAAAACACTTCAATTGACAGGTTTACATAGTGCAACCAAAAGGCTTTCTTGTTGCAACTATTTAACATTTTGGGGGTTCCTAGGAGGAGCAAGATGCTGGGGGTTTCCCCAGGAAGAACAAGATACTGGGGTTTTCCCAAGAGGAACAAGATGCTGGGGGTTTCCCCAGGAAGAACAAGATACTGGGGTTTTCCCAGGAGGAACAAGATGCTGGGGGTTTCCCCAGGAAGAACAAGATACTGGGGTTTTCCCAGGAGGAACAAGATACTGGGGGGTTTCCGCTTTACGAGCAATACCTTTACGAATATTCGTCCATACGAACATTCTCCTGGGTCCCCATGTACCCCGTTCATGCAGAAAATCATTATACAAACTCGCTGCTGGAGAGTTCCTTTGACTTTCACAGCAGTGTGTTAAAACATACGTGTGGCTGCCACATGGTGGAATACTGTACAAAATCCTCTGCATGGCCCACTGGGAGGCAGGATGAGTGAGCATACAGTGCCTGGAATTTATCACTGTTAAACATCATGTTACTTTCTGCAGTTCAATTGAAAATTTTATTAATAACAGCCTGTAGTTTATCAAGATTTTCTACACAAGTAATTTTCAGGTCGATTTTTATGTCGAGTCCTGAGGTAAAGTTCGTAACCTGATTCAAATTTTCTGAAAAAATCAGTCTTGTAACCCGAAAAGTTCATAAACGGGCATTTGTAAACCGAGGTACCACTGTATATGAACCCACACTTGTAAGTACAAGTCCAATGCTGGTGGAGTTCTTTTTTTCACGTATGTGAAGAAATTATGTGGATTTCTCTTTATTTTTCTGACTTTCTGCTCCAACTTTCTTACTTCAGTCTGATATTATTCTGTCAGCTGCTTTATTTCTTTAATCTCTCTAAAATTTGTTTTCTTTGTTGGGATAATCGTGTCCATTATTTTTTATTTTAGTTAATTTTGTTTTTTTCCTTCTTCTGAAATTACATCTGAATTTTCTTTCTAGCCTGGTCCTCTTCTGACCTTCTACAAAGGGATATGTTTCAAGCGGACTTTGTATACTTCACCTGTCAATTGATCTATTCCTTGTGTGGAAGTTTTGTTACTTAAGATGGTTAAGGGATGACAAGACATGAACTCTCTAAGACATAGCTGGGTCACAACTGCCTGTACTAACCTGATAAAGATCCATGGAGCTGAAAGGAAGATTTTTTAAGTGGTAAGCTTGATGCCCCATTAAAAACTAAAACCGCACCAGGAACCTCAGTGAATAGGAACGTGCCAGTATGCATCCTTGAGGTCTAGAGACATCATTTAATAATGTGCCTGCAACAACAAGTAAACCCGAGCTAGTGTGATCATGTGGACACTGCTCAACAACACCTGAAAGATCAGTTGTCCCAGAGTCATGGGACTGACCGGTCGAGATGCACCCTCTCGTCCTATCTGACATAGGCCTAGTCTTAAAAGTCTAGCCTTTAGTGTGCCTAATAGCTCAACTAAGTGTGCAACACTCTGACTACCAACTGTGGTAGGTTGTGAATGGCTGGATTGACCAGAAATTAAGGTAGACATTACTTATGTGATGGTATTAAGCTCACTGAAGGGAACAGTGTGAAGACAGAGGGGTCGCCAAACTGGAGTACCTGGCTTCTGGTACCCCTCAGTTGTATAATAGTCCTTGTGCCCTCCCTCCCCAATGTCGTGATTTCTGAGTGAGACTGGTGTGTTTACACGAGGGACCATTCAGGACACCCTCCAGCCTGTACTGTATAGTGCCCCAACACTACATGTGAAAACTGTATAACCATAGTGCCTTGAAGGTGTCTTTATGTGTAAGTCTTTATGTGTAAGTAGCACTGTAGTGGCTTTACAAGACTGTAATTACCATTTTATGTATCCACACATTCCAATGTACCCTCTTGTATATGCATAAATAAATAAATAAATAAATAGTGTGTGGGGCAAGGTAGAGTGCAGTGTAGAAGACATACCTCCCAAAAACACATGAAATGAGCCACAGCAAATAGATGGTGATAACCAGGAGTCAGAAGAGAGATCAACAATAAGTGAGCATGATGAGCACACCCGAGCACCATAACCCTCGACATTCTATATTTGTTGGTACACGTTCGGGTCGACTGAGCGCGTGGTTCCCATTCACGCGGCCGCCCTGCCTCAGTTTACTACAGCTGCCCGCTTAGTGACGATTGCGCCTATAAGAAATTTCGCGTTTGTGGTGATTTTTTTGCATTTTGAACATTAAATTAATTATTATATATCATGCCATGAGTCCCAGGAAAGTCAGTGATAAGGATAAACATATGAAAACCCATGTAAGGATGACCATAGAGCAGAAACAATAGTACAGAATGTCTCTTCCTCAACAATTAAGAAAATGTGTGCAGCATGGGAAGAATTGCAAACCTTTGCTGAAACGACTCACCCAAATCAAGCTGCAGTATATCGTTGCCTTAACCTATTCAAAGACACTGTGATGCATCATTACTAACGTTAAAAAGAAGGGAAAAACAAATGTATCTTGACAAATTTGTAGTGAGACAAACAAGCACTGAACCACAACCAGGTTCTAGTGGTATTCAGGCAAAACGTAGGAGAGAGAGAGTACACCAGAGAAAACATCACTGCCTGATGTGATAATGGAATGGGACTCCCCTTCCAAACAGTAATAACTCTCCTCCTCCCCCCTCATCACCATCTTCCATACACCATCAAGAGCCCTCCATAAAGGTAAGTGAAACTTTGGTACTGTATTGTAGTTAGAAAAAAACATTGTATTCAGTATAAAATGTATTTGTATGTTAATATTTTGGAGGGTGGGGAACGGATTAATTCAAATCCCTTTATTTCTTATGGGAAAAATCGCTTTGGCTTACGATATTTCGTCTTACGATCCATCTCTGGGAACGGATTAGCATCGTAAGTCGAGGCCCCATTGTATGTACATTACCCGTACATATTGCAAAAGTACTAATAATTTATGTATGATTTTCTAAGACATCACATTTAGGTTTCACTGTAATGTTGTTGGGATGAAGTTGGCTTCTCCCGCTCCTTTTGATATTCCAATTCCATTTTTTCATATATCTTCTTCCAGTCAACCTCAACCTGAAATGAAATACATAAATGAGAAATACCCAAAATATAATACATATAAATGATAAAATACAAGTGTACCATATACAGCAAAATAGTTTTATTTGTCCTGATAAATTTGTCTCCCTAGGATGGTTGTCTGACAAGCAGGAGTCATAAGTGGTTAAAGCAGGCATATTATGAATACTGCGCAATATTTTCTGGAAGAGACCACTCAGTGGTTTCCTGTAGCTATGATGCTCTGAATAACTCCATGCCTATTGAGGCGTACCAAGCCCTCGTGAGTCAATAAAGGCCTACAGGAGGCCAGAGGCCAAAACCAGGTTCCCTCAAAGATGAGCAGAGTGCAAGGAATTAACTGATCACCCACACCAAGGAACTAACCTCCAGAAAAGTAGAGCAAATCAAAGCCGACTACAGCAAGGCAAATGTAAACTATGCAGGAAATGATCCACCAGTAGTTAGGTTCTTCATCCTCAGATGTGCAGCTGCCCATCACCAGGTGGCAGTACCAGGAAGCTACCACCTCCATCTTGTAAACTCCTTCAGTTAGTCACCATGTATATGTCTTAAGAAACACATCAACAAATTGGAAAAGGTGCAAAGACATGCAACTAAATGGCTCCCAGAACTGATAGACAAGAGCTATGAGGAGAGGTAGAGGCATTAAATATGCTAAAACTAAAAGATAGAAGAAAAAAAAGAGGCGATATGATCACTACGTACATAATCGTAACGGAAATTGATAAAATTGATAGAGAAGAATTCCTGAGACCTGGAACATCAAGAACAAGAGGTCGTAGATTTAAACTAAATAAACAAAGCTGCCGAAGGAATATAAGAAAATTTACTTTCGCAAACAGAGTGGTAGACGGCTATAAAAAGTTAGGTGAGAAGGTGGCGGAGGCTAAGACCATCTGTACAGTAATTTCAAAGCATTATGACAGAGTACTGGGAAGATGGGACACCACGAGCGTAGCTCTCATCCTGTAATTACTCGTAAGTAATTACACTTAGGTAATTGCCTTGTGCAGGGTTGGGAACCTTTTAGAGAGCATGTGATTAAATTGACAATAATTTTATAAAACGTTCTCTTGAATACCAATGGTGAGAAAATATGTGCAACAAAATAGTTACACGTATATTGTTCGGCATGCATGCCATTGGTTCCCCAGCCTAGTGTTAAAGAACGACTGCTTCTAAAATAACTAAACCCTTAGGGTTCCAGATTAATTTTTCCACCCAAGTGTTGGCTATTCTTTGAACTTTGTTCTGTGGGAGCTCATTTGCTTGTATATTCATTCTAGTCTTTAGTATCTGTTCCATGAGCGTGTGTTTAAAGGCTTACTTGTTGTGTGGTCTTTGTGTAACTGTTCACTTCGCACTGCATAGGTCAATGGCTACCTACTGTAGGTATTCGCTGGCATTGCCCTGACAAAGTTACCTACCCGGGTTGCTTTGAATTTGTTGCCGAGAGAGCAGCTTTTTGTGGAACGTGCCTTATCCTGAGAAGTGCAAGACTTCACAGTGAGGCTCAGAATTTGCAGCAGTCTTGGATTTATTTGTAAGGGGGTGCATGTGTTTTATTCATATGACACGCTGACACGCTGCTGACATTCTTAACAGCTGTCTATTTCATATGCAGCTTGCAGTGTTGGTTCATTTTCTGGCGAATGGTCCCTGTGCCTGGGTTGCTTGCTAGGTCTTTACCTTCAAGACCTGGTAAGCCCTCCTGCAAGTTTTGGTCTGGTCTGGAATGAATCAGCTCACTGACCCTGCTCTCATGGATGCAAGTTTCAGGGATGTCCATTGGTCTTGCCACATGCTGTTGATCACTGTGCATCTGCTATGCCACCTAAGATTGTTGAAGTTCAACAATACAACAATGAAGGAGCAACAATCTAAGTGACAATCTTGAAGGAGCAAGAGGCCTGTTGTATTTTAGCATGAAGAGAAACCAACGTGTGCTCCACATGGTGTTTATTTAAACAACAAACAATGACATCACCAGGTATAGGTTACATAACTTACTATTTATTTACAATTCTTATAAAACACAAGAACATCTGCTCAAACATTATGCACCTAACCTATGTAGCACTTAATCCTACAAAATACCATAATCCTAACAAGGCCAATGCCTGACAGAAACCCAAAGAACCCAAGCTCAGCATTTTTTTTTTTTTTGAGATCTATACAAGAGTGTTACATTCTTGTACAGCCACTAGTATGCGTAGTGTTTCGGGCAGGTCCCTGGAATACGACCCATGAAGATCGTTTTTACAACCAAGTACCCATTTTACTGTTGAGTTAAACAGAGGCTCCAGTTAAGGATTTGCGCCCAGTAAATCCTCCCGGCCAGGATACGAACCCATGACATAGTGCTCGCGAAACGCCAGGTGAGTGTCTTACCATACACCAC
>WNGS01168187.1:32628-45686 GCA_020271785.1 Procambarus virginalis | reverse complement strand
AAGATGACCTTTCACTGTGACCTAATTCCTGTTCAAGATGACCTTTCACTGTGACCTAATCCTGTTTAAGTGACCTTTCATGTGACCTAATTCCTGTTTAAGATGACCTTTCACTGTGACCTAATTCCTGTTCAAGATGACCTTTCACACTGCTAATTCTGTTCAAGATGACCTTTCACACTGACTAATTCCTGTCAAGATGACCTTTCACTGTGACCTAATTCCTGTTTAAGATCCTTTCACTGTGACCTAATTCTGTTTAAGATGACCTTTCACTGTGACCTAATTCCTGTTTAAGATGACCTTTCACTGTGACCTAATTCCTGTTCAAGATGACCTTTCACTGTGACCTAATTCCTGTTCAAGATGACCTTTCACTGTGACCTAATTCCTGTTCAAGATGACCTTTCACTGTGACCTAATTCCTGTTCAAGATGACCTTTCACTGTGACCTAATTCCTGTTCAAGATGACCTTTCACTGTGACCTAATTCCTGTTTAAGATGACCTTTCACTGTGACCTAATTCCTGTTAAGATGACCTTTCACTGTGACCTAATTCTTGTTCAAGATGACCTTTCACTGTGACCTAATTCCTGTTCAAGATGACCTTTCACTGTGACCTAATCCTGTTAAGATGACCTTTCACTGTGACCTAATTCCTGTTCAAGATGACCTTTCACTGTGACCTAATCCTGTTCAAGATGACCTTTCACTGTGACCTAATTCCTGTTAAGATGACCTTTCACTGTGACCTAATTCCTGTTAAGATGACCTTTCACTGTGACCTAATTCCTGTTCAAGATGACCTTTCACTGTGACCTATTCCTGTTCAAGATGACCTTTCACTGTGACCTAATTCCTGTTCAAGATGACCTTTCACTGTGACCTAATTCCTGTTTAAGATGACCTTTCACTGTGACCTAATTCCTGTTAAGATGACCTTTCACTGTGACCTAATTCCTGTTCAAGATGACCTTTCACTGTGACCTAATTCCTGTTCAAGATGACCTTTCACTGTGACCTAATTCCTGTTCAAGATGACCTTTCACTGTGACCTAATTCCTGTTAAGATGACCTTTCACTGTGACCTAATTCCTGTTCAAGATGACCTTTCACTGTGACCTAATTCCTGTTCAAGATGACCTTTCCTACTGTGACCTAATTCCTGTTCAAGATGACCTTTCACTGTGACCTAATTCCTGTTCAAGATGACCTTTCACACTGACCTAATTCCTGTTCAAGATGACCTTTCACTGTGACCTAATTCCTGTTCAAGATGACCTTTCACTGTGACCTAATTCCTGTTCAAGATGACCTTTCACTGTGACCTAATTCCTGTTCAAAGATGACCTTTCACTGTGACCTAATTCCTGTTCAAGATGACCTTTCACTGTGACCTAATTCCTGTTCAAGATGACCTTTCACTGTGACCTAATTCCTGTTCAAGATGACCTTTCACTGTGACCTAATTCCTGTTAAGATGACCTTTCACTGTGACCTATTCCTGTTCAAGATGACCTTTCACTGTGACCTAATTCCTGTTTAAGATGACCTTTCACTGTGACCTAATTCCTGTTCAAGATGACCTTTTACTGTGACCTAATTCCTGTTCAAGATGACCTTTCACTGTGACCTAATTCCTGTTCAAGATGACCTTTCACTGTGACCTAATTCCTGTTCAAGATGACCTTTCACACTGACCTAATTCCTGTTCAGATGACCTTTCACACTGACCTAATTCCTGTTCAAGATGACCTTTCACTGTGACCTAATTCCTGTTTAAGATGACCTTTCACTGTGACCTAATTCCTGTTTAAGATGACCTTTCACTGTGACCTAATTCCTGTTTAAGATGACCTTTCAGTGTGACCTAATTCCTGTTTAAGATGACCTTTCACTGTGACCTATTCCTGTTTAAGATGACCTTTCACTGTGACCTAATTCCTGTTTAAGATGACCTTTCACTGTGACCTAATTCCTGTTCAAGATGACCTTTCACACTGACCTAATTCCTGTTTAAGATGACCTTTCACTGTGACCTAATTCCTGTTTAGATGACCTTTCACTGTGACCTAATTCCTGTTTAAGATGACCTTTCACTGTGACCTAATTCCTGTTCAAGATGACCTTTCACTGTGACCTAATTCCTGTTCAAGATGACCTTTCACTGTGACCTAATTCCTGTTTAAGATGACCTTTCACTGTGACCTAATTCCTGTTTAATGACCTTTCACTGTGACCTAATTCCTGTTTAGATGACCTTTCACTGTGACCTAATTCCTGTTTAAGATGACCTTTCACTGTGACCTAATTCCTGTTCAAGATGACCTTTCACTGTGACCTAATTTCTGTTCAAGATGACCTTTCACTGTGACCTAATTCCTGTTCAAGATGACCTTTCACACTGTGACCTAATTCCTGTTCAAGATGACCTTTCACACTGACCTAATTCCTGTTCAAGATGACCTTTCACACTGACCTAATTCCTGTTTAAGATGACCTTTCACTGTGACCTAATTCCTGTTTAAGTTGACCTTCACTGTGACCTAATTCCTGTTTAAGATGACCTTTCACTGTGACCTAATTCCTGTTTAGATGACCTTTCACTGTGACCTAATTCCTGTTTAAGATGACCTTTCACTGTGACCTAATTCCTGTTTAAGATGACCTTTCACTGTGACCTAATTCCTGTTTAATGACCTTTACTGTGACCTAATTCCTGTTCAAGATGACCTTTCACACTGGCCTAATTCCTGTTCAAGATGACCTTTCACACTGACCTAATTCCTGTTCAAGATGACCTTTCACTGTGACCTAATTCCTGTTTAAGATGACCTTTCACACTGACCTAATTCCTGTTCAGATGACCTTTCACTGTGACCTAATTCCTGTTTAAGATGACCTTTCACTGTGACCTAATTCCTGTTTAAGATGACCTTTCACTGTGACCTTGATCCCTGGTTAATTAGACCTTCCGTAACTTTGATCCTTAATTCAGGTGACCCATCTATCTCTGTGACCTTGATACTTGGTCCAGATGACCTTTCACTGTGGCCGTGCCTTAGTTTAAATGATCTTCTAATGAGACCTTGACCATTGATAAAGATGACCATGACTGTGACCTTGACCATGATACAGATGACCGTGACCATTGACACAGATGACCTTGACCATTGATACAGATAACCTTGACTGTGACCTTGACCATTGATACAGGTGACCTTGACCATTGATACAGATGACCTTGACTGTGACCTTGACCATTGATACAGATGACCATGACTGTGACCTTGACAATTGATACAGATGACCTTGACCGTGGCTTTTAAAGCTATAATAATAGTTTCAGATGCTCTTAATACTATCCAAAATACCCACCCAGTTGACATCAGGTAATAACCCAGCAGTAAGGTGAGTGGATGGCTCAGTATGTCTTCTTGTTATTGTGAGGAGATGTAGAATCTCCTCAGCTAGTTTTCCTAGTTTCTAGAATAGGCTAGTCGCTCTAGGGACTCTAGAAACTGAAGCTTTCAAATTTACATATACTTGTTGGGTGTCATATGAAAGCTTATGTTAAATGCTGTCAGTTAAAACTAATTAGAGGTCTGTGATTGCTCTGTAGAGAGAATTACAGCAAAATTTTTCCTGTTCTGTGAAACAGAAGATTGGGGTAGATGGTAGTATACTCAAAAACCGTTAGAGGTGGAGGGGGGACAGTGGGGCGAACGCTGCCTCCCCCCCCCCAAGGGAGACGTTGAGACGTTGTGTTAGGCCTCACCCTCCTTGTGACGTCACGCCACGCCACAGGCGAGGGGCCTGTGATTGGTCTAGGCACCCCTGCTCCTATGCCGAGTTTTGGCGCGAAGAGCTGTTATTGGAAGCGGCATGAGGAACAGTGCCGGCTTCCTGCTGATTGGTCAAGACAAGGTAGGGGGAGAATATGGGGATGTGAGTCCTCTCTAGCCGCCAAGAGTCAGTTTGAATTGGGCAGCCAGGTATAAGCAGTGTCTAGGTGGGGGTGGCGGGCCTGCCACCCCCCCACCACCGTTATCGCTCCTGTCGTGCAGTTTATTCATATTGCATGGCACTCCAGCCACCCTGGTGTGTCGAAGCCCAAATTTGCGAGAAACTGGGACTTGGACTTTGAATTCCGCCCGACGTCGTCCATGGGTAGGTGACGCCGGCCAGTGTCACCCCTGTCACCCCAGTGTAAGAGCGAGTCATGCTCTAGTGTGTTTGGGGGTAGTGGTGATTCCCCATCCACATGTGTGTATACCCCCCCCCACGTGGCCACCCCTGGCCACCCGTGCGCCCGCCCGGCCCAGGCCACCAACCTTACCACCCCGCGCGAGCAGCCCGGGTGGGGTGGGGTGCTGTGACGTCACGCGCCACCCGTGGCCACCCTCCTGAAGGCCAGCAGTGGCCACATGTTGGCCACCACCTTTGGCCACCCCTTGGCCACCTTCCCAGGACAGCCTAAGGCCACATCTTGTCGACGCACGAGGAGCAAGCTAAGTGTTGACAGCCAGGTGGTAAGGACCTGAGAAATGAGAAATTGTGTGGACGGAAACGTGAGTACTTTATCCGTGTCTCAGATTAGGGAAATCATAGTAGAAAAGTTGTGTGGGCCCCTAGCCCGGCCAGGCTAGGGAAGCAGCTGAGACACCTGTCTGTGGCACGCCCAGGTGACTGTGGGGCAGTACCTGGAGAGGGAAATTGTCACTGTAAATCATGTAGTGATATAAGTGTATATCTGTAGATATATTGTTGTGTGTAGACTGACTCGAGTTTGGGACCAGTCAGTGTAGTATATCATCATATAAATGATCCAGTCTGGCGATTCTGTATAATCGTTCAGCCTTGGTTAGTGCCATGGTACCTCATTATGTAATTAGGCCAGGTTAGAGTTAATTAAGCAGGCCCGTGGGGCAGGGTTATTAGTGGATATCCTGAGGTCTGTATAATCACCTGGTGATTAATGTACATTGTTTATGGAGGCCATTTCCATAAGTTTCATTTGCATGTTGCATGTATGATGTTGTGTGGTGAGTCAGTAGATGTGATCGCTGACTGATTGCCTAATGATGTCATTAGCATGGGGGGCATGCTGACGGTATCATTATGTGCAGGTTTGTGCAGTGGTATCAGGTATACGTTATTACTGTCCTAGGAATTGTGTTGAGGATTTAAAGGGACCCTTTGAGTATTCAGGGAAATTCTCAGTCACTTAATGGGAGCGAGCAATTTGTTAATTTGCCTAATTATGGGAGAATTAGTGCCAGCTGTCCGCGTAGAGCGACGGTGCCTTATATTAACGTAAATTGTCTTGCTGAAGCCACCGGGATCGGGCGATCTTTTGCAACGTTTGCAAGATTAGTGGGGCAGTAATATGAAGATACCTTGATTGTTGCAAAACCGTGTGTCACTACTGTGTGGGCATAGTAATTAACGAGTTGCAGTAGTCGCAACCGTATGTGGGCAGTGCTATTTTATGTTGTGTTTGCATGCCATTATATGTGTGACCTATGTAACCTTAGGGTTACTTTGTTTCTTTAAGTTGTGTTGAGAACTTGAGGATTCAGTGAGTTAATTAGGGGTAATTAGCTGGATAAGGGGGTGCACATTTGAAGTTGTTGAATGAGTGAGGGCTGTTATGGGAGAACAGTGTTGAACTTGAGCTTGTGGGAATACGTTTCCGGTGCAATTAATTGTCCGTGCTACAATTAATTGACCACTCTAGCTAATTATGGAATTAGCATTCTCATCATGAATTCACGTAGTGGGAGAGGATCTGTCAGAGTCTGTCAGTGATAGTGTTAACGTCAGTTGCTCGAGACTAACTGCCTTTCGGGGTTGGGGCAATTAGTGGCTCATGATAATTAGTGGAGTAATTAACGTCTGGAGTCTTGAGGACTCAGATGACTCGGTAAAGCGAGGTCATGGGGTTAGCATAATACGTTATATTAATCATATTCTGTCTGGTGACAGTGGATTAAGTTGCACTCATTGTTAATTAGTAATTAACTCCTCTTCCGTGAATTCACAGTGTTTGATGAGACCTGCTTAGGCAGTGCGGAGTGAGACGTATTTATGTATGATTAATTATCGGTCCTGGTGACAGTTAATTAATTGCTCAAGGTTAATTAGGGTAATTAGCACTCATTAGTAAGTAAAAGTAATTAATGATACACAGACTGTTGAGAAGCCACCCACTTGGGGTAGGCTTAGTTAACGTAACTCAATTGGGATGTAATTAGTGGTCCGTTTGACCTTAATTAAGAATTACTCACTGAATACTTGCAAGGAGTCAAGTGTGATGTAATTTAAGAGTTTGAGTTATTGTGACAAGAGGACTTGTGTTAACGTAGAGTACTATCATGTTGTTGTCTAGAGTGAGACACTTGTTGTGATTAAAGTAGTACTTGTTGCTGACTGCTGTGATCAGTCAATTTCCAGCATTATTCACATAATCAATGTTGTAATTGATTAAGGCAATTTCTTTTGGTTATCGTCTAGTGACGAGGGTAAAGTAACTTAGGGATGAGTGGAGCTGTGTCCCAGAATCCCACCTTGCCTGACTTTGTTCACTTTAGTTGTGATAGGGGGAGTCACTGTTAGACTACCCACCTGATTA
The DNA here is from genome assembly GCA_020271785.1 of Procambarus virginalis. Lineage (NCBI taxonomy): Eukaryota > Metazoa > Arthropoda > Malacostraca > Decapoda > Cambaridae > Procambarus > Procambarus virginalis. The sequence goes on along the minus strand of WNGS01168187.1, from coordinate 39,051 downwards.
CGGGGGTCGCTCCTGTTGGGCGGGAGGACCTTAAGTTCGTGATTAGAGTAGCTGACACCTTAAGTCGTGTCACTATTGATTGCTTGCTTGTGTCATCAGTGGACAACTTTGGTCAGTAGTTCATGTTGTCAGCCCGAAGTGTCAGCAGGATGGAGCCTGCTGTCATTTCTCGAGGGGCTGTTGAATAGCTGTATTGCAAATGCCACTGGATTGACATTAACGTAATTAAATCACTCGCTGTGGTGTAACTTAGTCTGTGATATTTTTCTTTGAATTTGCAATATTGCGTCATCAGTGGGCACACCTGTGTTCAGGTTAGTTCAGTATGCAGCCACACAGCAAGGGTTGCTATTTAGCTGTTGGTTATGGTGCCACTGGATGGACATTAACGTAAAGATTAATTTGAGGAAGGGTGCTGGAGTTGCCAGTGAACCCATTAGTTATTGATGTCATTGAAAGGCTACTGATTTGATTGCATTGCAACCGCTATTGCAGGTGTAGACTGCACTGAGGCGTAGAACAGTTAGGAGGTTACTGGAGACGTGTTTCAGAACTCACTGTGTCATTTGTTGTAATTGTGATTATAGATCTGTTAGTTCTTGCTTGCTTGTTGATTCCTCTGTGGGCACGCTTATGTTCGAGTTAGTTCATTATGCAGTCCGAGGGGCTGGTGTCTAGCTGTCATTGATAGTGTCACAGGAAGGACTTCGAGTAACGTCATTGACATTCTTTTGTTTTGATGTAGTAGTCTAGTCTCTTGTTATAAATAAATTGTTATTTTGTTAACGGTCTTTGATGTCAACCTTCAACTATCCTGTGCCACACCCATGTTCTGATATATTTGATATTGTTGTTTTAATCTTTGATATGACGGCTGTGCTCTTGGGAATTCGAATTCCAATTCATAGCGCCACAACAAATATAAAATTTGATTGTGAGAACCCGTCGGTTACCCTTTATTGGTTTTAATGTCATGTTTAACTAGGAGGAACCAGCGGCCTATTGTGGACAGGTTTTCACCCCTGCTGGTGGAAGCCTGGCGGTTTGCTCCCGCTTCTCCTTTTTCTACTGGACTCATGCTTAACTGCCAAGAGCAGCCTTTAAACTTGTAGTCCACCTCCTTAGGGAGGTAGGCGTAGAGAAAAATCTCACAGTTATATCTTAGAACATACCAGTAACGACAGTGACTGTATCTCAGTGTATGTCTTCAGAGATTAAACTGGACGCCAGGAGCTACGTGGACCCGGACACCCTGGACGCCACGGGCTACGTGGACCCGGACACCCTGGACGCCACGGGCTACGTGGACCCGGACACCCTGGATGCCACGGGCTACGTGGACCCGGACACCCTGGACGCCACGGGCTACGTGGACCCGGACACCCTGGACGCCACGGGCTACGTGGACCCGGACACCCTGGACGCCACGGGCTACGTGGACCCGGACACCCTGGACGCCACGGGCTACGTGGACCCGGACACCCTGGACGCCACGGGCTACGTGGACCCGGACACCCTGGACGCCACGGGCTACGGGGACCCGGACACCCTGGACGCCACGGGCTGCGTGGACCCGGACACCCTGGACGCCACGGGCTACGTGGACCCGGACACCCTGGACGCCACGGGCTACGTGGACCCGGACACCCTGGACGCCACGGGCTACGTGGACCCGGACACCCTGGACGCCACGGGCTACTTGGACCCGGACACCCTGGACGCCACGGGCTACGTGGACCCGGACACCCTGGACGCCACGGGCTACGTGGACCCGGACACCCTGGACGCCACGGGCTACCTGACGCCACCCGGACACCCTGGACGCCACGGGCTACGTGGACCCGGACACCCTGGACGCCACGGGCTACGTGGACCCGGACACCCTGGACGCCACGGGCTACGTGGACCCGGACACCCTGGACGCCACGGGCTGCGGGGACCCGGACACCCTGGACGCCACGGGCTACGTGGACCCGGACACCCTGGACGCCACGGGCTACGTGGACCCGGACACCCTGGACGCCACGGGCTACGTGGACCCGGACACCCTGGACGCCACGGGCTACGTGGACCCGGACACCCTGGACGCCACGGGCTACGTGGACCCGGACACCCTGGACGACACGGGTTACGTGGACCCGGACACCCTGGACGCCACGGGCTACGTGGACCCGAACACCCTGGACGCCACGGGCTACGTGGACCCGGACACCCTGGACGCCACGGGCTACGTGGACCCGGACACCCTGGACGCCACGGGCTACGTGGACCCGGACACCCTGGACGCCACGGGCTACGTGGACCCGGACACCCTGGACGACACGGGTTACGTGGACCCGGACACCCTGGACGCCACGGGCTACGTGGACCCGGACACCCTGGACGCCACGGGCTACTTGGACCCGGACACCCTGGACGCCACGGGCTACGGGGACCCGGACACCCTGGACGCCACGGGCTACGTGGACCCGGACACCCTGGACACTCTGCCGTACCAGGGAAGGGAGCTCACCATGACCATCTGGTGGCGCCTCACTGATGACGACCCCGCCATAGACTGGTGCTGCCACCTGGCGGCTCAGCTGTGTCGTTTCTCAAGAGGAGGGTATAGTCACCTGGCCTTCCATGGCACGTGTCTCACCAGTACGTATTGACTACATTTTAACACGTGAATATCTGTAACTCAGTTGTTTAATTCACAGTGCTTCTAGTGGTTTCAAAAATATTTTTACATTAAAAGTCATGAATTAGAGAACTTATAAGGCTTCTTGAGTAACTTTGAGCACCGTTTAGCGACCAAGAATATTCATTTAGCAAGCTTAACTGCTTATAAGATAACACTGATCAATATTTAGCCCAACATTGTCTTGCTTAATACAAGCTAGATTTACTTGATATAAGTTTTCTTTGGCATGAGTGTGTGACATAGGCAGGTGTGGGTGGGGAGAGTAGCCAGGTGTGGGCTTTAGTGTTCCCTCTCATGTGCAGGTGTGGGTCAGGAGAGTAGCCAGGTGTGGGCTTCCGTGTTCCCTCTCATCTACAGGTGTGGGTCGGGAGAGTAGCCAGGTGTGGGCTTCCGTGTTCCCTCTCATCTACAGGCGTGGGTCGGGAGAGTAGCCAGGTGTGGGCTTCCGTGTTCCCTCTCATCTACAGGTGTGGGTCGGGAGAGTAGCCAGGTGTGGGCTTCCGTGTTCCCTCTCATCTACAGGCGTGGGTCGGGAGAGTAGCCAGGTGTGACAACGTTTGTTTTCACGTATTAGCTACGTTATTGTGTGGTTGTAAATAAGTTGCCACAACTTACTGCACAACTTTGGCTAAACAATTTTGAGACCGTGTGGCAACCTTAAATGTTGCTTAAAAATCGTTTTCCTAATTGATGGAATATATTTAAAAAATGTAGAAATATTTTAAAATATATTTCTACATATACTAGAAATAAAACTGAAGCATAATAAAAGGTAGGTTAAAAATATTTTATTCATTACTTTCACTTAATGGAGAATCCATGGTAGTGGTGGTGGAATTGTTTCTGGGTTGTGGTTGGTGGCTGTGGTGGTAGGTTGTGATTGGTGGCAGTGGTGGGTGATGTTTATTGTTGGTGGTAGTGGTTGGTTCTAGTGGTGGTTAATAGTTGTGGTTGGTGGTGGTTGATTGCTGTGATTGGTAATTGTGGTGGCTGATTGTGATTAGTGGTAGTGGTGGTTAATGTTAATGGTGGTTGAGGTTGTGGTGGTTTATGGTATTGGTGGTTGATAGCTCTGGTGGTTGTTGTCTGTGATGGTTGATGGCTAAGGTGGTTGATGGTGGTGGTAGTTAATGGTTGTGGTGGTTGATGGTAGTGTTTGTTGATGGTTGTGGTGGTTGATGGTAGTGTTTGTTGATGGTTGTGGTGGTTGATGGTTGTGGTGGTTGATGGTTGTGGTGGTTGATGGTTGTGGTGGTTGATGGTTGTGGTGGTTGATGGTAGTGTTTGTCGATGGTTGTGGTGGTTGATGGTTGTGGTGGTTGATGGTTGTGGTGGTTGATGGTTGTGGTGGTTGATGGTTGTGGTGGTTGATGGTAGTGTTTGTCGATGGTTGTGGTGGTTGATAATTGTGGTGGTTGATGGTTGTGGTGGTTGATGGTTGTGGTGGTTGATGGTTGTGGTGGTTGATGGTTGTGTTTGTTGATGGTTGTGGTGGTTGATGGTAGTGTTTGTTGATGGTTGTGGTGGTTGATGGTTGTGGTGGTTGATGGTTGTGGTGGTTGATGGTAGTGTTTGTCGATGGTTGTGGTGGTTGATGGTAGTGTTTGTCGATGGTTGTGGTGGTTGATGGTTGTGGTGGTTGATGGTTGTGGTGGTTGATGGTAGTGTTTGTCGATGGTTGTGGTGGTTGATGGTTGTGGTGGTTGATGGTTGTGGTGGTTGATGGTTGTGGTGGTTGATGGTTGTGGTGGTTGATGGTTGTGGTGGTTGATGGTTGTGTTTGTTGATGGTTGTGGTGGTTGATGGTAGTGTTTGATGATGGTTGTGGTGGTTGATGGTTGTGGTGGTTGATGGTTGTGGTGGTTGATGGTAGTGTTTGTCGATGGTTGTGGTGGTTGATGGTAGTGTTTGTCGATGGTTGTGGTGGTTGATGGTTGTGGTGGTTGATGGTTGTGGTGGTTGATGGTGGTGGTGGTTGATGGTAGTGTTTGTCGATGGTTGTGGTGGTTGATGGTTGTGGTGGTTGATGGTAGTGTTTGTTGATGGTTGTGGTGGTTGATGGTAGTGTTTGTTGATGGTGGTGGTGGTTGATGGTAGTGTTTGTCGATGGTTGTGGTGGTTGATGGTTGTGGTGGTTGATGGTTGTGGTGGTTGATGGTTGTGGTGGTTGATGGTTGTGGTGGTTGATGGTTGTGGTGGTTGATGGTAGTGTTTGTTGATGGTTGTTGTGGTTGATGGTTGTGGTGGTTGATGGTTGTGGTGGTTGATGGTTGTGGTGGTTGATGGTTGTGGTGGTTGATGGTTGTGGTGGTTGATGGTTGTGGTGGTTGATGGTTGTGGTGGTTGATGGTAGTGTTTGTTGTGGTTTTGTGGTTGATGGTTGTGGTGGTTGATGGTTGTTGTGGTTGATGGTTGTGGTGGTTGATGGTTGTGGTGGTTGATGGTTTTGGTGTTGATGGTTGTGGTGGTTGATGGTTGTGGTGTTGATGGTACTGGTTGTTGATGGTTGTTTGTGGTTGATGGTAGTGTTTGGTGATGGTTGTTGTGGTTGATGGTAGTTGTTTGTTGATGGTTGTGGTTTGTTGATGGTTGTGTTTGTTGATGGTTGTGGTGGTTGAGGGTTGTGTTTGTTGATGTTGTGGTTGGTTGATGGTTGTGGTGGTTGATGGTTGTGGTGGTTGAGGTTGTTTTGTTTGATGGTAGTGTTTTGTTGATGGTTGTGGTGGTTGATGGTTGTGGTGGTTGATGTTGTGGTGGTTGATGGTTGTGGTGGTTGATGGTTGTGGTGGTTGATGGTTGTGGTGGTTGATGGTTGTGGTGGTTGATGGTTGTGGTGGGTTGCGACGGCTTCAGGAGGCTGTGGTCGTTCATACCCTTGATGGGGTGGTTCTTCTCCGGCCCCGACCATGGCGGTCTCCGGGGATGGAGGTCCCTGTGCCCTTCTTCACCACCTTCGAGGTCAACCCCGGAACTCACAGTTCCTGCGACTGCGTTGGAACCAATCGTATTGGCGTATGCCTTTCCATTGGTACCCTCTCCACGGCGCTGGAAGTCTCCAATATCTGGAGTGGTGTTTGGCAGTGGTGGAGAGGGGTGTGTGACAGTGGTGGAGAGTGGTGTTTGGCAGTGGTGGAGAGTGGTGTGTGACAGTGGTGAGAGTGGTGTGTGACAGTGGTGGAGAGTGGGTGTGTGGCAGTGGGGGAGAGTGGTGTGTGACAGTGGGTGGAGAGTGGTGTTTGGCAGTGGTGGAGAGTGGTGTGTGACAGTGGTGGAGAGTGGTGTTTGGCAGTGGTGGAGAGTGGTGTTGGGCAGTGGTGGAGAGGGGTGTTTGGCAGTGGTGGAGAGTGGTGTGTGGCAGTGGTGGAGAGTGGTGTGTGGCAGTGGTGGAGAGTGGTGTGTGACAGTGGGGAGAGTGGTGTGTGACAGTGGTGGAGAGTGGAGTGTGGCAGTGGTGGAGAGTGGTGTGTGACAGTGGTGGAGAGGGGTGTGTGGCAGTGGTGGAGAGTGGTGTGTGACAGTGGTGGAGAGTGGTGTTTGGCAGTGGTGGAGAGTGGTGTGTGACAGTGGTGGAGAGTGGTGTGTGACAGTGTGGAGAGTGGTGTGGCAGTGGTGGAGATGGTGTGTGACAGTGGTGGAGAGTGGTGTGTGGCAGTGGTGGAGAGTGGTGTGTGGCAGTGGTGGAGAGTGGTGTGTGACAGTGTGTGGAGAGTGGTGTGTGGCAGTGGTGGAGAGTGGTG
>WNGS01168187.1:11212-28525 GCA_020271785.1 Procambarus virginalis | reverse complement strand
TCAACAAACACTACCATCAACCACCACAACCATCAACCACGACAACCATCGACAAACACTACCATCAACCACCACAATCATCAACCACCACAACCATCAACCACCACAACCATCAACAAACACTACCATCAACCACCACAACCATCAACCACCACAACCATCAACCACCACAACCATCAACCACCACAACCATCAACCACCACAACCATCAACCACCACAACCATCGACAAACACTACCATCAACCACCACAACCATCAACCACCACAACCATCAACCACCACAACCATCAACCACCACAACCATCAACCACCACAACCATCAACCACCACAACCATCAACCACCACAACCATCGACAAACACTACCATCAACCACCACAACCATCAACCACCACAACCATCAACCACCACAACCATCAACCACCACAACCATCAACAAACACTACCATCAACCACCACAACCATCAACAAACACTACCATCAACCACCACAACCATTAACTACCACCACCATCAACCATCTTAGCCATCAACCATCACAGACAACAACCACCAGAGCTATCAACCACCAATACCATAAACCACCACAACCTCATCCACCATTAACATTAACCACCACTACCACTAATCACAATCAGCCACCACAATTACCAACCACAGCAATCAACCACCACCAACCACAACTATTAACCACCAATAGAACCAACCACTACCACCAACAATAAACATCACCCACCACCACCACCAATCACAACCTACCACCACTGCCACCAACCACAACCTACCACCACTGCCACCAACCACAACCTACCACCACTGCCACCAACCACAACCTACCACCACAGCCACCAACCACAACCCAGCAACAATTCCACCACCACTACCATGGATTCTCCATTAAGTGAAAGTAATGAATAAAATATTTTTAACCTACCTTTTATTATGCTTCAGTTTTATTTCTAGTATATGTAAAAATATATTTTAAAAATATTTCTACATTTTTTAAATATATTCCATCAATCAGGAAAACGATTTTTAAGCAACATTTAAGGTTGCCACAAGGTCTCAAAATTGTTTAGCCAAAGTCGTGCAGTATGTTGTGGCAACTTATTTACAACCACACAATAACGTAGCTAATACGTGAAAACAAACGTTGTCACACCTGGCTACTCTCCCGACCCACACCTGTAGATGAGAGGGAACACTGAAGCCCACACCTGGCTACTCTCCCGACCCACACCTGTAGATGAGAGGGAACACGGAAGCCCACACCTGGCTACTCTCCCGACCCACACCTGCACATGAGAGGGAACACTAAAGCCCACACCTGGCTACTCTCCCCACCCACACCTGTCGATGAGAGGGAACACGGAAGCCCACACCTGCTACTCTCCCGACCCACACCTGCAGATGGGAAGGAACACGGAAGCCCACACCTGGCTACTCTCCCCACCCACACCTGTCTATGTCACACACTCATGCCAAAGAAAACTTATATCAAGTAAATCTAGCTTGTATTAAGCAAGACAATGTTGGGCTAAATATTGATCAGTGTTATAAGCAGTGAAGCTTGCTTAATGAATATTCTTGGTCGCTAAACGGTGCTCAAAGTTACTCAAGAAGCCTTATAAGTTCTCTAATTCATGACTTTTAATGTAAAAATATTTTTGAAACCACTGGAAGCACTGTGAATTAAACAACTGAGTTACAGATATTCACGTGTTAAAATGTCGTCAATACGTACTGGTGAGACGCGTGCCATGGAAGGCCAGGAGACTATACCGTCCTCTTGAGGGAGGACACAGTTGAGCCGCCAGGTGGCAGCACCAGTCTATGGCGGGGTCGTCATCAGTGAGGCGCCGCAAGATGGTCAGGACGAGCGTCCTTCCCTGGTACGGCAGAGTGTCCAGGGTGTCCGGGACCACGTAGCCCGTGGCGTCCAGGGTGTCCGGGACCACGTAGCCCGTGGCGTCCAGGGTGTCCGGGTCCACGTAGCCCGTGGCGTCCAGGGTGTCCGGGTCCACGTAGCCCGTGGCGTCCAGGGTGTCCGGGTCCACGTAGCCCGTGGCGTCCAGGGTGTCCGGGTCCACGTAGCCCGTGGCGTCCAGGGTGTCCGGGTCCACGTAGCCCGTGGCGTCCAGGGTGTCCGGGTCCACGTAGCCCGTGGCGTCCAGGGTGTCCGGGACCACGTAGCCCCTGGCGTCCAGGGTGTCCGGGTCCACGTAGCCCGTGGCGTCCAGGGTGTCCGGGACCACGTAGCCCCTGGCGTCCAGGGTGTCCGGGTCCACGTAGCCCGTGGCGTCCAGGGTGTCCGGGACCACGTAGCCCCTGGCGTCCAGGGTGTCCGGGTCCACGTAGCCCGTGGCGTCCAGGGTGTCCGGGACCACGTAGCCCGTGGCGTCCAGGGTAATGTCTGAAGACATACACTGAGATACAATCACTGTCGTTACTGGTATGTTCTAAGATATAACAAGAAGACATACTGAGCCATCCACTCACCTTACTGCTGGGTTTATTACCTGATGACAAGTCCGTATTTTGGACAGTATTAATAGCATCTAAACTATGTATTAATAGCTTTTAAAAGCCACGGTCACGGTCATCTGTATCAATTGTCACAGTCAAGGTCATCTGTATCAATGGTCAAGGTCACAGTCAAGGTCATCTGTATCAATGGTCAAGGTCACCTGTATCAATGGTCAAGGTTATCTGTATCAATGGTCAAGGTCATCTGTGTCAATGGTCACGGTCATCTGTATCATGGTCAAGGTCACAGTCATGGTCATCTTTATCAATGGTCAAGGTCTCATTAGAAGATCATTTAAACTAAGGCACGGTCACAGTGAAAGGTCATCTGGACCAAGTATTAAGGTCACAGAGATAGATGGGTCACCTGAATTAAAGATCAAAGTTACGGAAGGTCTAATTAACCAAGGGATCAAGGTCACAGTGAAAGGTCATCTTAAACAGGAATTAGGTCACAGTGAAAGGATATCTTAAACAGGAATTAGGTCAGTGTGAAAGGTCATCTTGAACAGGAATTAGGTCACAGTAAAAGGTCATCTTGAACAGGAATTAGGTCACAGTGAAAGGTCATCTAAAACAGGAATTAGGTCAGTGTGAAAGGTCATCTTGAACAGGAATTAGGTCACAGTAAAAGGTCATCTTAAACAGGAATTAGGTCACAGTGGAAGGTCATCTTAAACAGGAATTAGGTCACAGTGAAAGGATATCTTAAACAGGAATTAGGTCACAGTGAAAGGTCATCTTGAACAGGAATTAGGTCACAGTAAAGGTCATCTTAAACAGGAATTAGGTCACAGTGAAAGGCATCTTGAACAAGAATTAGGTCACAGTGAAAGGCATCTTGAACAAGAATTAGGTCACAGTGAAAGGTCATCTTAAACAGGAATTAGGTCACAGTAAAGGTCATCTTAAACAGGAATTAGGTCACAGTGAAAGGTCATCTTAAACAGGAATTAGGTCACAGTGAAAGGTCATCTTGAACAGGAATTAGGTCACAGTGAAAGGTCATCTTGAACAGGAATTAGGTCACAGTAAAAGGAGATCTGTACCACGAGTCAAAGTCAAAGTGGTAAGTCATCTGAACCAAAAGTTTGGCGTCGCTAAATACTTCATGAAATTATTTATGCACAAGAATATATACAGCAGCGGAATGTTTCGAAAATTTATTGTTCATGAAGTAGTCGCCCTTAATAAGTCTATATTTGTAATCAAAGTAGAAGGTTTGTCACCCTTAAGGTGACTATATTTGTAAACAATATCAGGTGTTTGTCGCTCTTAAGGTGACTATATTTGTAAACAATATAAGGTGTTTGTCGCTCTTAAGGTGACTATATTTGTAAACAATATAAGGTGTTTGTCGTCCATAAGATGAATATATTTGTAAACAATATAAGGTGTTTGTCGCTCTTAAGGTGACTGTAATTGTAAACAATGTAAGGTGTTTGTCGCTCTTAAGGTGACTATATTTGTCAACAATATAAGGTGTTTGTCGCTCTTAAGGTGACTATATTTGTAAACAATATAAGGAGTTTGTCTCACATAAGGTGATTATGTTTGTAAACAATATAAGGAATTTTTCGTCCATAAGGTTGTAAACATATATGTAAACAATGTAAATCTGAATTACTATATTAAACATGACGAATGAAGCCCTTTGCGTTATTTTGGTATTAATAAATAACCCTAAAAATTATGGTGGAAAATATGAATATTTACCAAGACGCTGCAGGTGAGGAAGGTGAGGCAGGTGACGGATGAGGACGGACAGTTGCTGTGGTGTGAGGTCCAGGGTGAGAGTCTTGAGGGTGTGAGGCAGGAGGGGTATGGCTGCCTCAGACAAGACACCATCAAACTCCTCTAAGGTACACTTACTGCCGGGGGCTGTCAGCCTCTCCAAACATTGTTTTGTTATATCACTACTCTCGTTGCTGTATAAACTATACTGAAGATCTAAGGATATGGTTACCTTCAATTTTGCCAGCACTGACAGTTTAGACAGACGCTGCTTAAGTTGGGATGGATCGTTTATGATTAGGTAAATGTTCTTAGGTGTCACCTTCTTAAGAACAAGCGGCAGGACAACACACGAGTCAACACTCCATATTCTCCACTCTTGTTCTGTACGCAGCTTCTCACACACGGCTTGGATGACGTGCTCACTCCCGCGGGACTCTGCTACATGCTTCAACAGCTCGTCATGCAACGACAGCTCGTCAGTCTCAGGTGTAACCATCTCGCACAGATCAATTATGTGAGTAATGAACCTGTGCTCTACTCTCCGGGCACACAGCACCCCGGTAGTGCTGAGTAAAATGTTCTCCCATCTGGGGCGCTCCATAAACTCTTGTTCCACGTCGTCCATATCAAACGTTGACCCTATCAGGTGATCTCCCAAGGAGCGTTTTCCCTCACGTACAACATCCACCAAGAGGTCAATGATTATACAGCTTTCCCCTGACACACGGTGTGATGCTGGATCACCTCGGTCTTGCTCAGCCCTCAACAAGAGAGCGACCAGCCTCCTGCTGGCACAATACTCCTGGTACCTGGCGTGAAAATAGCCAAACACCCACACCACATTGAGGCCCCGACGGTAGCTGGTTCTTGTGAAATAGTTGGACAAGACCTCCTCCTGCGGCAGTCCCAGAGTGTCACACTTCTCCCTAATCTCCGCTTCCGTCTCCGGCCAAAGGTCGTACTCCTTCCTCAGGATCCCTCTTAAACTAATCTCTTCTAAGAACCTCAAAAACTTGTCACATTTTCCTTTGGGGCCGGTCACGTGTTTGTCTGTGAGTCTGGACACTAATTTGCTGGTTATGAAGTCATGAATCTTCTCGTAGACTTGAGTGTTTGTGGTGAGGTTGTTAAATTCTTCTGGAGCCTCGACACACAGCAGCGCCAACAAGGTCAAGGTGAGTGGAGTGTTGAGGTACTCACCCAGGAACTCACTCATCTGCTCCAGCCGCTGGGTAAACCTCCCTGTGATGACACTCCGTTGGCACTCTTCCTCCACCAGCACCTTGATGGTTCTCTCGGCGAACTCCACGCGACGTTCTGGAGTGATGCCCAAGACGAGGATGTTACAGCGAGGTCTGGTGTGTGGGACGAGCTGTGACAGGTGTTGGTCCCACCCCGGCCGTGTGGTTATCACCAACCTCACATCCTTGCCAGGCAGGTGCAACAGCTCCTTCACCAGCCTTCCTGAATGGTCGTTGACCTCGTCGTAGCCGTCAATCAGGACTAATATATTTAAGCTCAAGATTATCTCCTTAAACAGCTGGAAGTCAGCACCAGAATCACTAAGTGTTTGAGGCAGCAACTGGCGGAGGAGATCATCGAAGGTATTAAGATGTGAGTCCCTGCACTGTACATAGAAAACGAGGTCCACAGTGCCCAGGTGACGTATGGCAGCAGGGTCCTCTACCCACTTCTCGAGGATGAGCTTGAGTAAAGTTGTCTTGCCCATACCACCTTCCCCCGTCAGGAGGACACACTGAAGGACTCTTCCGTCCTCTCGTCTCATACTCAAGATGTCTTCATACTTTATATCCTGACCCTTGGCAGCGTGGGAGGGTCTTGTGCTATCCTGACCCTTGGCAGCGTGGGAGGGTCTTGTGCTATCCTGACCCTTGGCAGCGTGGGAGGGTCTTGCCCCTATGACGGGATCTTCAAGGAGTCGCAGTCGTGTAAAAGCAAGACTTGGGTTGTAGTTAATGTTGAGGAGGAGCCAGGGTGCGGGAACAATCTGGTACAGTAGTTTATACCCGTCAGTTAGCTCCTGCTTGCTCATCTGTTTAACCTCTTCTGTGATATGGCTTTTGAACATCTTAATCTCCTGGCGGAGCTGTGGCAAGTACGCCACATCTGGGGTATCCAGCGGCTCTCTGACCTTCGCTAGCAGACCACCAATGTACTTGGTGACATCTCTGGTCACGTGGTCCACATCCTGGCTGTTTGTCCCACACCGGACGCCGGCCTCAGCCAGCATCTTGGCCAATAAGTCACTGAGCTCCGTCAGTGTTGACGTAAGATCTTGCTCTGACATTCCCACATTATCATGGGCCAACATGTTTCGGTGTTGCTTCAGCTTGTAAATGAGGTGTTCAAGTGATGGTCCCTGAGGCCCTGGAGTGGTCCACGTGGGGTCATTCATCTCAGCCAGACCACACACACGTTGCAGGAGTTTATACAACAGGGTGATGTCAAAAGTAGCCGCGTCAGAGGAAGCTTCGAGTTTATCCCTCTGTTGATCATCGAAGACACGCCTGTACTGAGCATTGGTGTACCCCAAGTCCTGAGTGAGGTAAGTCACTACTGGGAAGGTGCCCCGGTACGACCACATAAACACACTTGCTAGCGCGTCTCGTCCTGCCTTAGTCACAGCCAGTCCATACCGCAGTCTGTTCACATCTTCCGGTTGGATAACAGGACTCGAGGCCGCCATATTGGGCCGTATGATTCTCACCTCACACAACTGTTGTCAAGTTTCACACAAGCAGTAAATGTCCCACGCTGGTTTTGTAATTATATTATGTTTAAAAACAACATTGTTTCCCACTGTCGGAGACGGGCAGCTTGTTAGGCTTGTGTAGGCCTTCCTAAGCCAACGACAGACCTTCCTCAGGATGCATCCCTCAACAGTTGACTAATTTCCAGGTTAATGTTTACTGCTAGGTGAACAGAGGTATCAGGAGGCTGAGCATCTCACACTGCCAGGGAATCAAATTCTGTGATGATCCGACTGCATTAACCACAATACAGTCACTTAATTTACCAAAAATATAAGTGATTTCCAAAAAAATCCATTTTTACTAAAAGTGTTCACATGTTAATGCAATATTCGGTTCCAGCTTTATTTGTTATTTTCAATTTGTTCTTTAACTAGTTAATTTCTTCTGTCTTCATATACTTCAGAATTCTGTCATCTGGAAGAACAATTTAACGTTATTAAAACAAGATGTTAGTGTTAAACATTGGGTCAGAAATACATTTTTGAGATCACTAAAGGAAATAAAATTCCAAAGTCTGCCTCCTGCATTTTGTTATATTTTATAACTTAAAACTTGTCAATATTTTGACATAACTCGTGTGATCATTGTGGTGTTGGCTTCTGGTTTAGGTAGAGTAATGGTGCTCATTTTCTCACACAGAAATATACGGTGTAGCATTTAGTAATGTTATTCTCTGCCTTTATCTTGCTCTTGTAAGGACCTATTTAGATTATGCAGTTCAGTTTGGTCAACACACAATATACTGGACATAATTTAACTTGAACCCGTAAAGAGAAGAATGACAAAGTTGATCTCAGGAATTAGAAATCTCCCTTATTAAGAGAGATTAAGGAAGCTATGTTTACACATTCTTCGGAAAGTATAGATGATATTATTGATGTTGTCAAAAGGATGAAAAGTTATATCGAAGGTAGTAATAATAAGTTGTTAACTATATCAACACAAAATAGAACAAGAAATGATAAATCTGTATCAATAAAAATAATGTCTGCTTCTCTGTCTATGCGAGCTAGAAGACCCTACTCAGGGAGCTAGCCTCACCTAATTTCTAACAGTAATTCCTGTTGGGTATGTGCCTAACAGGGAATGGCATATATGTAGGGAGTACAACTTTAAAGAGTACCAAAGCTACCCCCTACAACGAACTTTGCCATATCATATTAATTAGGCTTTGAATTATTTATTTTTTTTCTTGCTAGGGTTCCCATCTGAGCTTCTGTGCAGATCGCCCTCTCCCCCTCCGCTCTCTTGTGGACAATATTCACAGTACAATGTTAACAACTTACATGAAGTTTACTACAAGTAACTTCCGTGCCTCGAGAGTCTCTTATAGGAGCAATGATGGAGGGCCGAGAAGAGGCTCATCATAAAAAAGGCCGACTAGAGGCACATAAAATGGCCGCTTAGAGGTGCATAAAGGGCAGCCTAGAGGTACATAAAGAGGCCGCCTAGAAGCACATAAAATGGCCGCCTAGAGGCACATAAAATGGCCGCCTAGAGGCACATAAAATGGCCGCTTAGAGGCACATAAAATGGCCGCCTAGAGGCACATAAAATGGCCGCCTTGAGGCACATAAAGGGGCCGCTTAAAGGCACTTAAAATGGCTGCCTAGACGTGCATAAAGGGCCGCCAAGAGGTGCATAAAAGGGCAGTTTAGAGGTGCATAAAAGGGCAGTTTAGAGGTGCATAAAAGGGCAGTTTAGAGGTGCATAAAGGGCAGTTTAGAGGTGCATAAAGGGCAGTTTAGAGGTGCATAAAAGGCAGTTTAGAGGTGCATAAAAGGGCCGCCTAGAGGACACATAAAAATATCGCCTAGAGGTGCATAAAGAGCCGCCTAGAGGCACATAAAATGGCTGCCTAGAGGCCCAAAAAAGGCCGCCTAGAGTGTTACAGAAAGTCTTATCGTGTTAATGCGTCGCATTAGAATAGCACTGTTATTTAATAGTAATGTTTTCAATGTTACAGGTAGAACAAGGTTAACTACCGTGAAGGTTGTTAACGGTCGGCACTGTGTGGCTCGTCAGGAGGCGGGAATGCTGACAGCCAATCAGAATCGTCGGGCGAGGCAATGAGTGGTGGTCGGAGCATAAGCAGAGACAGTACCCTACTCCCCTCCATCCCGTGGACATGTAGTCATCACGTGTGTATGACCAGCTGGACCCAACTGTTACAGTGTGCTCCACTCTCACCAGCGACAAGGACGCCACGACCTAGAGGCATGGTCCAAGTCTTGCAAGTTACCGTCTTTGATACTTGGAGGTCGACGTTGAGATAACGCGCTGTTCCTGATAGTGGTACTAATTCCTGAAAGTAGATCATCCTTAAGTGGGAGGAACGACGGACGAGTGACAACTTTCTCATGGTCATAGTATCTATATATATATATATATCTATATATATATCTATATATATATATATTATATATATATATATATTAATATTATATATATATATATATATATATATATATATATATAATATATGTTATTAATATGACCGAAAAAGTAGATTAATAATTCTAACACGAATTTTCTCAATTTTCCTTATGTTTGTTTTTACTGATGACGGTAAATTAAAAATCAATTCTCCAAAATTCATTCTTTATTTCTTAGTCTGACGCGACACTTGAGCGCGTTTCGTAAAACTTATTACATTTTCAAAGACTTTAGTTACACACACACAGAACAACTATAACTGAACAGAGTTTAAATACCTGCATTGGGTGAGGTGACATGTTACAATGGTTTGGGGTGAGGTGAGAACAAACACAGAACACGAAACAATGGGTATAAGGGAAGATAGATCTGTAACTGCAGAAGGCCTATTGGCCGTATTTCTTGATGTTTCTATTTGGAGCGGAGTCTTGAAGTGGTAGAATATAGTAGTGCGTTAATTGGCTGTTGATTGCTGGTGTTGACTTCTTGATGTGTAGTGCCTCGCAGATGTCAAGCCGCCTGTTGTCGCTGTATCTATCAATGATTTCTGTGTTGTTTGTTAAGATTTCTCTGGTGATGGTTTGGTTGTGGGAAGAGATTATATGTTCCTTGATAGAGCCCTGTTGCTTTGTCATCGTTAATCGCCTGGAAAGAGATGTGTTTGTCTTGCCTATATATTGAGTTCTCTATACGCGGACTCCCCTTTATGTACCTTTAGGTGGTCCTTTATGTACCTTTAGGTGGTCCTTTATGTACCTTTAGGTGGTCCTTTATGTACCTTTAGGTGGTCCTTTATGTACCTTTAGGTGGTCCTTTATGTACCTTTAGGTGGTCCTTTATGTACCTTTAGGTGGTCCTTTATGTACCTTTAGGTGGTCCTTTATGTACCTTTAGGTGGTCCTTTTTGTTCCCCTAGGTGGTCCTTTATGTTCCTCTAGTCGGTTCCTTGATGTTCCTCTAGGCGACCTTTTATGTTCCTCTAGGTGACTCTTTATGTTCCTCTAGGTTGGCCCTCTTTTGTTCCCTTAGGTGGTCCTTTATGTTGTTTTTTTCCTCAGGTCCGAGACCTACTATGTTCCCCTAGGTGGTCCTTTATGTTCCTCAAGGCGACCCTTTATGTTCCTCTAGATGGCCTTTATTTTCTAACTAGGCGGCCCCCTTTATGTTCCTCAGGTGGTCCTTTATTTTTACTCTAGGAGATCCTTTATGTTCCTCTAGGTGGCCATTTATATTCCTCTAGGTGCGTTCCGTAGTTCCTAAATAGCGTGGTCCTTAGTCCTTAGGGCCCTGTATGGTCCTCAGGACGCGTCCTTTATGTTCCTCAGGGCCCTTTATGGACCCTCTAGGCGGTCCTTTTATTTCCTAGGTGGTCTCTTAGTTCCTCTAGGGGCCTTATGTTCCTCTAGGTTGAGTCGTTATGCCTCTAGGTGCGGTCCTTATGTTTCCTATAGGTGGACCTTTTATCGTTCCTCCTAGGTGCGCCCCTTTATGCTACCTTCTAGGTGGTCCTTATGTTCCTCTAGGTGGTCCTTTTTATGTTCCTCTAGGTGGCCCTTTATGTCTCCTCTAGGCGGCCCTTATGTTTCCTCTAGGCGGCCCTTCCCTTATTGTTATCCTCTAGGTGGTTCCTTTATCGTTCCTCTAGAGTTGCGTCCTTTAGTTTTCCTCCTAGGCGGCCCTCTTTATGTATCCCTCAGGTTCGGCCTTTATGGTTCCTCTCAGGGTGGCCCCCTTTATGTTTCCTACTAGCCGGACCCTTTATGTTCCTCTCAGGGCGGCCCCTTTATGTTACCTCTAGGGTGGTCCTTTATGCTACCTCTAGTGGTCCTTCTATGTTCCTCTAGCGGTGGTCCTTTTATGTTTCCTTCCTAGGTGGCCCTTTATGTGCCACTAGGAGGCCCTTTATGTACCTATAGGCGACCCTTTATGGCTTCCCTCTAGGTGGCCTTTATGTTCCTTTTTCCTTCAAGGGGGGGCTGGCTCCTTTATTGTAACCTACTAAGGTGGCCTTTATGTACCTCTAGGCGATCCTTTATGTTCCTCTAGGTGGCCCTTTATGTGCCTCTAGGTTGGTCTTTATGTTCCTTCTATTAGGCGGAACCTTTATGTTCCTCTAGGTGGTCCTTTATGTACATCTAGGTTGGTCCTTTATCGTACCTTCTAGCGTGTCCTTTATGTTACCTTCTAGGTGGTCCTTCTATGTACTCTAGGTGCGCCTTTTATGTTCCTCTCTAGGCGGTCTTTATGTTCTTATAGGTGGTTCCTTTATATTCCTCTAGGCGGTCTTTTTTGTTCCTCTAGGCGGTCTTTATGTACCTCTAGGCGATCCTTTATGTGCCTCTAGGTGGCCCTGTATGTTCCTCTAGGCGGCGTTCCTTATGTTCCTCTAGGTGATGGTCCTCTTATCGTTCCCTCGAGGCCTGCATTAGCCTTCCTCCTAGCAGGTTCCTGATTTCCTCTAGGTGGCCTTAGGGTCCTTTATGCTTCTAGGGCCACTTTGTTCCTCGAGGTAGGCCCTCTTATGTTACCTCTTAGTCTGCCTCCTTTTGTTCCTCTAGGCGGTCTTTTTTGTTCCTCTAGGCGGTCTTTATGTACCTCTAGGCGATCCTTTATGTTCCTCTAGGTTGCTGTCCCTTTATGTTCCTCTAGGCGGCCCCTTTAGTTCCTCTAGTTGCGCCCTTCTGGTTCTCACGGGCGGCCTTTTTTGTTCCTCTAGGCGGCCTTTTTATTTACCTCTAGGCGGCACCTTTATGGTACCTCTAGGCGTCCCTTTAGGTACATCCTCTAGGCGGTCCCTTTATGTTCCTCTAGGCGTTCCGTTTGTGTCCCTCTAGGCGGCCCTTTTATGCCCCTCTAGGCGCCCCCTTTATCTCCCTCTAGGCCGCCCTTTATCTACCTCTAGGTGCAGGTCCTTATGTTCCTCTAGGTAGGCTCCTTATACCTCAGGGCCCTTATACCTCTAGGGCCTTTTATGTACCTCTAGGGTCCTATGTTTCCTCTAGGTTGTCCCTTTATGTACTCTTCAGGCGGTCCTTTATGTTCCTTTAGTTGGCCCTTTATGTACCTCCAGGCCCGCGTCCCTTTATTTTCCTCTGGGTGGCCCTTTATTTGCCTCTTGGTGGCCCTTTTATGTACCTCTAGGCGGCCCTTTATTTTCTTCTAGGTGGCCCTTTATGTGCTTCTAGTCGGCCCTTTATGTGCTTCTAAGCGGCCCTTTATGTAACACTAGTTGACCCTTTATGTGCCTCTAGATGGCCATTTTATGTACCTCTATGCGGCCTTTTATGTACCTCTAAGCGGCTTTTTATGTATCTCTAGGCGGCCCGTTTTGTGCCTCTAGGGGGCCCGTTGTGTGCCTCTAGGCGGCCCTTTATGTTCCTCTAGGCGGCCCTTTCTGTTCCTCTATAGGCGGCCTTTATGTTTCCTCTAGGCGGGCCCTTTATGTTCCTTTAGGTGGTCCTTTATTTTCTTCTAGGTGGCCCTTTTATGTTCCTTAGGCTGGCCCTTTTATCGATTACCTCTAGGGGCCTGGTCCCTGTATGTTTACCTCTAGGTGCGTCCTTTATGTTTTACTCTAGGGGGGGTGGGTTCCTTTATGCTACACTAGGTGGTCCTTTATGTACTCTAGGGCCCTTTTATGTTCCTTCAGGCGGTCCTTTATGTTCCTCAAGGCTGGTCCTTTATGGTCCTCTTGGGGGGCCCTTTTTGTACCTCTAGGGCGGCCCTGTATGTTCCTCTAGGTGGCCCCCTTTATGTACCTTCAGGTGGCCCTTTATGTACCTCTAGGTGGCCCCATTATGTACCTCTAAGAGGCTCCTTTATGTACCTCTAAGGCGCACACTTTTAATGTACATTCTCGGCGCGTCCCTTTATGTTGCCTCTAGGCGGGTCCTCTTATGTTCCTCTAGGCTGCGCCCCTTTTATGTTCTCTCAAGGTTGTTCCTTTATGTTTACCTCATGGCGGGTTCCTTTATGTTTTCTTCTCAGGCGGCCCTTATCGCTTCCTTCTAGGTGGCCCTTTATATGCCTCCAGGCGGCCCTTTATGTAACATCTAGGTGGCCCTTTAAGTTCCTCTAGGCGGCCCTTTATGTTCCCTCACTAGGGCGGCCCTTTATGTAACCCTAGGCGGCCCCTTTATGTTCCTCTAGGCGGGCCCATTATGTTCCTTCTAAGGCCTGCTATTATGTACTCTTAAGGCGGCACTTTATATGGCCTCTCAGGCAGCCATTTAATGTCCCTCTAGTCAGCCCTTATTGTTCCTCTAGGCTGCTATTGATGTGCCTCTAGGCGGAAACTTTATATACCTCTAGGCGGGCCTTTATGTACCTTTAGGTGGTCCTTTATGTACCTTTAGGTGGTCCTTTATTTTCTTCTAGGTGGCCCTTTTATTTTCCTCTGGGTGGCCCTTTATTTGCCTCTTGGTGGCCCTTTTATGTACCTTTAGTCGGCCCTTTATGTACCTTTATGCGGCCCCTTTATGTGCTTCCAGGCGACTTTTTTATGTGCTTCTAGGCGGCCATTTATGTGTTTCTAGGCGGCCCTTTATGTAGTTCTTGGCGGCCCTTTATGTAGCTCCAGGCGGCCCCCTTTATGTTTTCCTCTAGGGCGGCCATTTTATGTAACCTTCTATTGCGCGCCCTTTATCTGTTTTCGCCTGTAAGGACCGCCCTTCTCGCACACTCTAGGCCGACGCCATTTTTATTGTGCCCCTCTAGGAGGCCATTTTAGGGTGCCTTTGAGCGTGGCCATTTTATGTATGCCCGTATGGTGGTCCTCTTCCATCTGGCTTGTAGCCAGGCCATTTTATGTCCTTACACGGCCGCGGCCCTTTTATGGGCCTAAAGGCGGTCATTTTGTGTGCCTTTAGGTCGGCCATTTATAGCTGCCTTCTTATGCGGCTTTTTAAGTGCCTTAGGCGAACTTTATTATGTGCCTCTCATGCGAGTCCTTTAATTGCTGACCTCCGGTTTGGCCCCCTTTTATGTGCCTCTAGGGTGGCCCTTTCCTGGCACCCTTCTCAGCAGTAGCCACCTTATGCCTCTAGGCGGCCCTTTTTCTGAGCTTTAGGAGCGGCCTCGTTTATGTGCCTTCTTTAGGCGAGGAGCCTTTTATTGTGCCTTTAGGCGGCCCTTTCTTGGACCTTTTGGCGGCCTTTTTATGTGTCTCTAGGTGGCCCTCTTTTGGGCGTCTAGGCGGTCGTTTTATGGGCCTCCAAGCGGCCATTTAAGGGCCTCTTGGCCGCCATTTAAGGGCCTCTAGGCGGCCATTTAAGGGCTTCTAGGCGGCATTTATGCGGCCTCTAGGCCGCAGCCCTTTGATTGGGCATTCCCCCCCCCCCCCCAAGGACGGCCCTTTTTTTTAGGGCCTCTAGGCGGCCTTTTTGCTTGCGACTCTTCGCCGGCCGATTGTTCATTGCGCCTTCAGGCAGCCCTTTTACTGGCGTCTACTAGGCAGCCATTTTAGGTGCTTCTAGGCGACCATTTTATTTGCCTCTAGGCAGTCCCTTTATGGGCTTCTAGGTAGGGGCCAATTTACTGTTCCTACTAGGCAGGGCCCTTTTATGCGGGGCCTAAAGCGCGGCCATTTTATATGTTCGGAATCGAACTGTTCGGGAAAACCAACACCATTTAAATAGGTTTGCTTTCTTGTGACTGCTTTCCTTAGTTTAGGCTTTGTAATCCACCGGGTTACATTATATATTTAATGCTTGTCAGCCTCGAGCCCATGACCTGTGTTGTCAGCGTGTGACCACAACGTGGTTGCCTCAGGGCTGACAAAGGAAAGAATATGAGGATGTTCGAGCCTGAGCATGACCTGTTGTCAGGTTGTTGACACCACGTGGTGTTGCCTCAGGGCTTGACAAAGGATCAAGATAATGCAGGTGTTGAGGCCTGAGGTGGAATCCTGTGGTTTCCAGGTGTGACACACGTGGTGCTCAGGGATGACAAAGGACAAGATAATGAGGTATGAGCCTCAGCATGACCTGTTGTCAGGTGCTGAACACACGTGGCTTGCGTGCTCAGCGGCTGACAACAGGACACAAATAATTTTGAAATAGTGCAGCATGGATATATAGGCGTATAGCACTAAAAATAGATGGTGAGATTACCTATACACAATTAATATAGGCTATATATGTAAGAACGGTAAATGATAGGTACCATGTAGTATAGCTATATATTAGATAGGATATAGTAGATAGACTATATAGATATATAGAGACACAAGATATATACTAGAGCAGAGAGATATACGATATAGATAGATATATATATAAAGATAGAGATATAGATATATATTTTTTTTTTTTTTTTTTAATATATATATATATAGATATATTATAGCTATATAATATATATATATATATAATATATATATATATATATATATTAGTATATTTTTTTTTGGTAGCAGTCTTTCCTGTAGACATATGTTATTAAATAAAGGACGAAATTCTGGCGAAAATGAACCACATTACTCTCTGACCAAAACTAAATTCCAAAGGGTTACGAAAGACACTACAGCGAATTGAAAACACACGTCAACAAGTTGATTGAAACTGTGAATGCCAAGAAATCCGGACTCCACCTGCCAAAGATTATTGGAGAATATAAACCTGGATATGCGTATTGGAACGTCAAGACGCATAAGCCAGTAAACCCACTTCGGCCAATTATCAGCCAGATACCCACACCCACGTACAGACTCGGCGAAACGACTCAACGGCTTACTGACTCCTTATGGTCCGTTGCAATTTCAGCCTGAAATCCCCGAAGGAATTTGTTTGACTTACTGCGGGGAACAGTGGCTAACAGGGAAAAGAGCATCGTTGGACGTAGAATCACTGTTCACCAAGTACCTGTGGATGAAAACAACGGGATGATAATGGACCGAGTGTATCGAGACCCGTGCTGTTACTCCCCTTGACATGCCAGAAATATCCTGAGGGAAACTACTCCAAGCTGTTACTAAGGAGGCACCCTTCTTGAGCCCGGATGGGCACATGTATAAGCAAGTAGATGGGGTCGCTATGATTTCTCCCCTAGCCGTCCTGTTGCAAACTTCTACATGGGTACTATTGAGGAAAAAGTCTTAGTCGACTTGAACTTGAAACCGGCCATATACTGCAAGGTTATGTTGACGACATTTTTTACACAGGTACCTGATGTCAGACATACGCAGGAGCTGAATGAAGCGTTTGAGCAGAATTCTGTGTTACGTTACGTTTCACTTACGAGATGGAGAAGGATGGAAGCTGCCCTTTCTAGATTGTAACAGTCATGGAAAGGAGCGCAGGGTTTCCACACTACAGTCTACACTAAGGAAACAAACATAGGAAATGTGGCTCCTAAAATGCCAACAGTGACTGCCCAGATAGGTACAAGAGGAGTGTTGTTAACGCTTATGTCGGACGTGCTCTCAGCCACAGCTAAGAATGGAAGCCAAGTCGACGAAGAACTCTGTAGAGTAAGGCAGGTCCCTAGTCACAACGGCTTCTCCAATGGTTCATTGAAGACCATCATAAGAAGGAAAGTGAAACGCCATGCAACCTCTTGAAGATACAAACTAACACAACACCTATACCCCCTATTAGACTATTTTACAGGAACTCTTCTCTCCACAGCTCATAAACGGAGGAAAGGGTCTGAAAGATATTGTTATAGAAACGTTATCCCTACAGACAAAAATCAGAAGATACAATTGACGATTTTACTATAAAACAAGAAAACTGCCAAACCTACTCATGAGAACCTCTCCAGACCACAAAGGCAGAACGCTTTGAAAAGACCCAATGTCGTCTATGCCTTCAAATGCCCACTTGGGGACTGTACTGCCCCAA